>JAZGTJ010000372.1:58586-127799 GCA_036877575.1 Botia almorhae | reverse complement strand
TTGTCATTCACTGTATATTGTCATTCACTGTTTACATTTATATTTTTCATATATATATTATTTACATATTTTTATTGTATTTTATATATAGTTTATATTGCAAAAATATATTTGTTATATAGACACTATTGCACTGTAAAAATGCACTTTTGGTTTGATGCTAACTGTATTTCGTTGCCTTGTACCCACATGTGCAGTGACAATAAAGTTGAATCTAATCTAATCTAATCTAATTTATGTGCACGGTACATGCATGTTATGTCCCAGTCCATAATTGGGACTGCGAGCCAAAAAAATGCATATGAAAGTGTTTTTTAATATTTTTTAAAGACAATGCGTGTTGTACAACCACGATACTTTGTTGCTATTCAGGTTGCTGAATATTTTTTAGGTGTTGCTGAGCTGTTGCTAGTTTGTTATGGGTTAGAGAGAGAGTGGTTGCTAGGGTGTTGCTATGTGACAATGCGTGTCGTGCAACCACGATGCTATGTTGCTATTCGGGCTGCTGAATATTTTCTTAGGTGTTGCTGAGCTGTTGCTAGGTTGTTATGGGTTAGAGAGAGAGTGGTTGCTAGGGTGTTGCTATGTGAATATACAGTAAGCCTGGATAACTGTATCACAGTCAAAAGAATGTATACCAATGCTTATAAACATAATCTACCTGTTAACTGTGCTACAGGTTTCTTTGGTAGAGAAATCAAATGGATCAAAGTTTAAAAGTTAGGAAAGTTTACTTCCCAAGGTATTGCCCCCTAGCTTGTGCAACACTATTCACCTGTCTAGCCCAGGTCATTTGACAAGCCTAACGTGACCAAACAGATTCAGGGACAATGTGTAAGCCACACCATATATCACAGTTAGACCAAATAGCAGTGCAAGCGAAAACATAGACGATGACAAATCAGCTTACCAGCAGCAGCCACAAGCCACTTCTTGACCTCTCAAGCTGCAAAACTTCTTCCTGTGAAATTAAAATGCCATTTTGTGCAATTCTGTGAGGAAACAGGAAAATAATTTGTCAAAATACATCCGATACAGAAGTGCGTAATCTTATTTAGCTTTTAATTGATTTGATGGTGTCTGTGTATTTTGGGTATTGTGGGTAATTTTACTGTGATGCTGTAAGAATATAAAAGGAGATTGACTCCAGTTTCAAACCGCTTTCGTTAGCTGGTGTGTAAACAAGACGATTCCAGAGTCACACGTGTTGGTAAATACAGTTGTTAATCTTAAATACTGACTGTGTGAGCATAGCCTTTGTTTTTTGTGTAGATTTTGCCACACTGTTGAGTCTAGAAGTACCTGTTTAGGTAGTTGTGTACAATTAAGATTGCATGTGTGTCAGAAAGAGAGATTTTTTATCTGCACACTTGCTTCAGAATTCATCTGAGCTGTTTGGAGGGGTGAGTTGAAAGGCTGGGCTTTGATCTACAGCATCTGAAGGTGACATCACACGCTGCAATACGGTTTATGGCAAGATGCCCTTATGATCATTGGACGTTGCTCTGTCCTCAAGCTGAGCAGGAAACATGCTTATTTACTTCATCTGAGAACTCGCTAAAGTTTGAAGATTAAATTGTAAGAAACATCTCCGCTCACCTGCGTTGCTAACGCGCTCGGATAGCATCACAGTCAGCTCTGATCGACAGCGGCAAAGTTATTTTTTTCCTGTTTTGACTGAAGCTAGTGCCATAATCTGGAGAATCTAGACTGAATCTTTAACCTTCTTCATTTAAATGGTACATCATTTTTTCTTTCTTCAAACTAGCCTGGCTCTGTCTGCCGCTTATACAAAGAATGTGGGAATTTTTTTTCTTTAAATGAGCTAAGTAAAGTGACTACAGCTTGTGTAAGACTTCTTGCATTTTCCTTTTTTTTCCCTGCCACTGTACTTGTCTCTCTTACTTAACAAACTTTCGGCTTGCATACAAAAGGCCCCAGTACCAAGATTAAGAACCCATGGTGTAGTTTATCATTACTGTATTCATCAGTTCACTGATTACACTACCACAAAAAACACTGGCTTATGACCTCACTGCCTGTGGGCGGGGCCTCGCCTTATGCTTGTGGGAGTGGGGGCTTAAGTTTTGCAGTGTGTGTCATTGCGTTGGCTGCATGGTGCATGCTGTGACAGCAGGTGGGAGATGTATTAGGCGGCTAATGCACAGCTAGGATCGTCAAAAGATTTTTTGACGATACAAAGCGACTAAGAGACGGAAGAGACGGCCCTCCAGTCTGGATGTGACACAGCAAGCGAACATGAATCATCCTCAGTTTTGACCGGGTGAAAAATGCCACGTTCCTTAAGAAGTTTGAAATCACACCCCCAGATGCTCCTGGTGTGCAGGGGATCACATTTGACATATGTGATTATGTGCTCACATCTGTCTCCACTAGCAAGCCGGCATATGACCGAGGCTGCTAAAAAGCTTTTATGCAGAGGATGGCTCTGTGCCAAAACCTAGAGAGCTCCCTGTCTAGGCAGCATTTTTACACATCATACACACACTTCTAAACAGTGGGCACCAAAATGTTCTGCCTTGTGAGTTAACGACAGCCAAATCTAATGCAGCATCACATGGATACATTACAGAAATGCAATCCCACAATGCATAGCGGTAGCCTCCATGAAATCTTAGATGTCTAAGGTGGACGACATTGGGGAACTTTGGGGAACTGAGAAAACATAAGACTATTGGAATCAGTGGTCTTTTAAGTCGAGTCTCTTTTGTGCTGTTTTGTGTGTGAAGGACCATTTATGTCAAAAACTTGTCAAATCTGTCACATTCTGCTGTAACATTTTTATTGTTATATATTGTATATATCAAAAACATATTAGACCTTCTAGAACATTTTAACGTTTTTACCAGTTGTAACGTAAATGTTATAGAAACGTTCTTGCAACCTAAAACCATTAGCTGGGCTATGGTGCTTCACGTCCATTGCATTAACAGTGTTTCTCTGAAGCTTATACCTGAATTAATACACTTGTTTGGTAATGATGTACTGTACCTTTAAGAGCTTTAATTCAAGTGTACTAAAAATGACTCGTTATATAATCTGCAGAGAACGGATAGTGACAGTAAATGTGTTTAATTGTTTTCTTCGGTCTTTGCAGCTCCCTCCAGCAGGAAGCCCGGCGACGCTCTCATCATCTCTGAAATAAAGAAAGGAAGTGTTGCACACAGGTACAGCTCCGTAATTGGCTCGCACTACATCTCCCTTTAAAGATACCATAGTCATACATTCTATAGACACGCTAATCTCATGCAAAAAGTGTGAGTCATTGTATATAACCTCCATCACATACGCCCACCAGCACCTCTTGTTTAATTGTATTAAATACAGATTCGAAACGGATGGATTATGGGTTACATCCAAAAGTGGCTCCAGCGTGACTCAATGTAAAACGCTTTACAATGTATATCAAACGCAAACAAGGCGCTTCGACTCGGTGCAACATTTATAGAAAGACAAAATCGAATAAATCTCGCACGGCAAAAAACAGTTTGAAAGTTTATGGGAAATAATTGCTGTGACGGCTTGAGTGTGAGCTGTCTTGCTTCATTTTGTACAATATCGCTCTGTATTGCTTTAGCTATGAGTGAAAAAGTATAAAAACGGGGGAAAGCTGAGCTAGTCAATAAATTCAGCGCGTATTTTCTTTCAGGGGTGAACAGATGCTTTAATTTTACAGCTTGGAGCCCCGTGTAGATCTGCACAATTGCAATCAACAACAATGCAGTCAGACGGCTTCCCTGAGGGCCTCTGCTTGGATTTGCGTCAATACGGAGAGCGCCGTGTTCCCCCAGCTGCGCCGAAGCGGAATCTCTCTTCTGAAGCCAAAGAAAATTAGCATTTATCTGCATAAACCCGCTTTCACAGGTCGATGCGGAGCGCATAACGCTTGCTAGCCTCACTGAGGCCGTGCTGCGCGCAGATGTCGTGGAATTAACCATTTTGGGGGTGTATGAATGGTAGTCAGGTGCCAGGGCTAAGAACGGACCATTGAGTGGCATAACCTGATTTGATTAGCGATGAATTGTGAAGCTAAAGCATCAAACGGTGCTTCATGTTCAGCAGTTCATTTATTTAACAGGTTTCAGAAATATAATTCTAGAACATTCTGTGTTTGTAGAAGGAACACACAGAACTGTACCAGATCATTAAAGGAACGGTTAGCCACGTCGTTCCAAATTCATATGACTTTGTCCTGTGGAACATACAAAGAGGATTTGATCCCATTGGTTCATGGCAAGTGTGACATCAGTGACACCATGCGTCTCATGGCCAATCAGAATTCACCAAGTGTTCCATGGAAGACAGCAATGCTCCTAAATGCTCCTAAATTCTGTAATAAAGGTGTGAAAAATCCCATCAATTAAAAATAAAACAATGGTATCCACGGTAACAGTGTGGGTGGTTGGGGGGATGATATATACCAGTTAATAACCCACTTTCAGCATACATATTGTAATTTACTGTACTTACATAGTTGAACAAATGTTTACCTATAATTATCCACGTGGGAGAGAGAATCGGGTTATGAGCCGGGCTGTAAAAAATGGAGAGATTAAACTTCCTGTCTTTGTGTTTGGATGATAGTGTCAGGTGACCTTCCGTGCCGTGTTCATTCGGATCTCGTCGTCCTCCATTTCAGCTTTTTTAAACGGCCTAAAAATAAGTGAGCCGTATAATTTGAGTCAGTGGTGGAATAATCGTGAATTCAGGCAGAATTACATCTCAGCGTCTAATCCGAACACGGAACGGCAGCACAATTATGACCGATAAGATAACAGGAAGTCAATGTTTTGGTTTCCTTGTGTTTTTGGATCTACCTCAGTGCTTGTGGCTGCTCTGTGTACTACAGTCAGGCCTTTGAATATTACATGGGTTCTCTTGCAAAATGTGAGCACAGACTGCAACAAAATGAGTGTAAAAAAGGGAGAGAAACCGTCTGAGAAAATGACCTTTCCCTCAGAAGAAACGCAGATGCGCTGTGTGTCTCTGTGGAAAGGTTGCTCACAAAAGCAGAAAACGGTTGCCTTGGAAAAAGACGAATAAGTGATTTTAAAAACATGTTGAGGTCCCATTTTACCCCAAAATTAAAAATATAACATCAAATGTTACCAAAAGGAAATGAAGCCTATTTTTAGTTTTTCGCATTGCACAGTTTTTCTCTCTAAATTCATATTTTGCAATACTCCAGATATTACACTTAAAGCGTTCTTTATAATCGTTTGTGTTCCCAATGGTGATTGTTTTTAGATTCTCATACATACTGTAAAGCAGTTAGTTTCATATTGTATATACAGTACTGGAAAAATGATTATAAAAACATGATTATAATAACTTTATCATTTTAATAATATTATGTTTGTATTACAGATGTGAGAATAACATTTTTGCATGACTGAGAAAATTAAAAAAAATGAAATGGACCTAAACTAGCTTTCATTTTATCATATTAAAATGTAATTTCTTATTTAGTAAAAGATGCTCCCTAAGGCACTCACATTGTGCCTCACCAACAATACAGCCGAAAGTGTGTGTGTGTGTGTGTTTCTGTGGGTTTGAATATGTGGTTTATGAGGACACAAATGTGTATAATGACGTGTACACGGAGAGTCCTCATAAACCACATATGTCTGTCATATAAGAGGGAAACCTGTAGGATTTTACCTCAGTTTCACTTGTACTGTATTCTTTTGAAGGACGGGCACCCTAGAGCTCGGAGATAAGCTACTGGCGATAGACAATATCCGTCTGGACAACTGCTCCATGGAGGACGCTGTTCAAATCCTACAGCAGTGCGAGGACCTGGTTAAACTAAAGATCCGCAAGGACGAAGACAACTCAGGTACCCCAGAGTCTCTGCAACCCTCGGCATCCAAACACGCACACATTAAAAGACTTCCACGCAAGGTCACAAGATACTGCATCAGCGGCGACTCATAATAGCAATGTTTGTTAGCAAGAATCGCGGTCATGAATAAACTATTAGGGCTTGGCCGAGTAGCTTACTCTGATTTAATCTGGTTTCAAACTGAATTTTCAAGGACAGAACAAGGACAGGAAGAGAAAACACGGACGCGTGTTTTTGCTGTGAATTCCTGTGGCAAAACACCCAGAATAAGGCTCAGTGCTTGATGTTCTCAGGGCATATAAAGGATTTATTATAAGACGAGAGATGTTCCTTTCAAAGATCCTTCTTTTTAATGCGGCTGGCCCCTATTTCAACTTGAGCTAGCTCGCGTTCAGACTGTGTAGATGGTTCATGGTGACTACGCTTGCTGAAGATGTCACCCTGATATCGGCATTATCTCCATCTGACCTCCTAATCAACCTGTCCTTTCTTCTTTTGAGAACATTCAGCGCTCGTCTCGTATCCACACCCTGCTCGCTTCATCTTTTACCCAATTAGCATTGTGCACACGGAGGAAAATTGGGTTTAATCGCGCCAATTTAATCCTCGTTTGGTTCAATTATCTGATTAGAAGCCGTCAGAGCCTTTACCCAGTCTTTAGAGGAACACAGTGGGTTTTCACAGCACTCTGAACCTCTCAAAAGCATTTACCCACAATCCTTTGCCTCATTGTCCTCAACATCCATGGAATGAGCCCTCACGTGTCTAAAAGCTGATTGTTTGCTCAGATCTCGTTTAGATCTTTCTCACTGCGAACATTAAGGTCGATGTTCGTTTCTCACAAGCTCTTTTAAGAGCCATGACAACAAGTCATCAGGGACCCCATCAGCAGTCTATGTGAGGGCCCTGACTAGCACGCTAAATGGGGTAGTTTTCCTCAGAACGCTGCGTTAGTCCACTGTCAGATAAACAATGGCGTAATGAGACGACCTCGTGTTAACGAACACCCCCAGATCCCCACCACAAACCACAAACCGTGCCTGTGTACAAATACACACGCACACAAATGTAGTCTGTGGATAACTGGGAAAGTTAATGTTGTGAACTGGCGGATATCAGCGGTTCATTAGTATGGGGTGAAGGGCGGGAACTGACAAGGATTGCCTTGAGGGTCTTTAAATTTTTCTCTTCCTCTTTAGCACATTTTCTCTTTGCGGTAGCCATGCCAAATAGGGAGGTTGACCTTTTAATAGATGTTGAGTGTTATGAGGAAATATGTCATGAAACGGTTTTATAAATGAAGTAGCTTTTGGTGTTGGTACACAGTAGCTATTTCTGTTTGCTAATTGCAGGATTATTTATCTAAATCGTCTTGTTTTTAGTCTATTTTAGTGTTGTTTTCAGCTAAAAATATTTATCTGGCAGTACGTTTCTGTTCGTTAACATCAATTAAATACGTGAATTTACCTGAACGTGCAACGAATTAACATAAAACAATTTCTCAAACGATGTAAATTTCTTGGAGCTGAACTGTGTAAGATTAGTACAGATTTTGAATTAGGTTTATCAAAGGACGTTGACTGGAAAACAAGGTGAAAATACTGATCAAGAACAATGATTTTTGCACCACACACAAACGGCAGCAGAGTTCACTCGTATAATCAATTTACATCTGACATTTTCCAGAGATGCATTGTGGGTCCGGGCTATAGAGTTTTCCTCTGCTGCCAGTCTGTGTAATGATTTGTAGTGGTACATGCCGTATCCATTTCGGAACCCCATGAAAGGGCTTCCACGAAATGGATCACAGAACCAATATCCCATTTTTTGTATAGTGCACGTGAATATTATTTTTCCACTCCCCTGTATTTTCTTTCTCTCTTTTCACTTTGTTTTCCGCATGCGACTTTTCTATTATCTTGTTTCTAGCATCTTCTATTGAGTTACCTTCACTTTCATTTCTCATCCAGATCTCCATTTTTCTCCATTTTTTTACCACTTTTCTCTTTTAATTTGTGTTTGTAGGGCTGTTGAACAATTCGGAGTGATAATGATGCGGATTCATTAAATTAATCACAATTAATCGCAATTAACCGCATATATTAATTTTGGTCTAGAAATCCCCACAAACGGAGATAGTTTAATGATATTTAATTATTACGGCAGGTTAAACATGTCTTGAGGCATTTTCTTTCATTTGGGTTGCGCTGTATAGCTGTTCTCAAATATGAACTTGTTTTCGCGCACGACTGCCGAGCATTAAAAGCAAAATTTAAAACTAAAACAGTCCTGGTCATTTTCGGTTTCCTTCCTTCCTATTGGTTCCGCCCACTTTTGTTCTGTCTCCACCTCTCTTTTATTTCCTGTTCCATCCTTCTCCACTTCCTTCATACAACCCTCCCCCGCCCCCCTTACTTCCTCTCTCTGTCCGGTGTTGTGAGGGGTGTCTTCGCTCTGCTCTCTGCCCCTCTGTGAGGTATCCTACGTGATGGCAGTGTTGATAGGGACGCCCGTGTGCTGTTGGCCTGTGTTGCAGACGAGCAGGAGACCTCCGGCGCCATTATTTACACGGTGGAGCTGAAACGCTACGGCGGCCCGCTGGGCATCACCATCTCGGGCACCGAGGAGCCCTTCGACCCCATCATCATCTCCAGCCTCACTAAAGGGGGGTTGGCTGAGAGGTACCACCAGAACAGATGTGTGCTTTCAAGCCCGCTGGAATGTGTCGTTTGTGATTATATAATATTACATGTCTGGAGATGTTATATTTGCATTCATGCCACTTTTATCCAAAGTAACTACATTCAAACTGTACCTTTCATACATACGTACGTGTGTTCCCTGGGATCTGAACCCATGATCTTGATGTTGCGAGCACCATTGAAAGCCTTGGATGCATTTCACCTCTGCAGGACGGGTGCCATACACGTTGGGGATCGCATCTTGGCCATTAACAGCAACAGTTTAAAGGGGAAACCGCTCAGTGAAGCTATTCACCTGCTGCAGATGGCAGGAGAATCCGTCACACTGAAGATCAAGAAGCAGGGAGAGTGTAAGTGTGACGCGTGCATGTATACACACACACACACACACACACAGACACACACAGACACACACATACAGACACACACACACACAGACACTAGTTAAAAGTAGTACACAGTACTAACTCTACAACGTTAGCCATAGCTTAACAATTTAGCAATATACTGTACGTTTTCTGGTTTTATTAGTTGTATTTTAAATTTACATATTGTATTTCAGATAATAAATTCACATTTTTAAAGGGTAAACAATAGCTTGACTGTAGTTTAACTACAGTAGATTGTGGATTGCTTGTAGTTTGACAGTCTGTATTTTCATAATCACTCACAAGTAATCTCAGACACTCAGACACGTTTATCAAACTCGTCTTTTATCTCTGACTACATTTCATCATTTATATCTAGCAAACACGGGCTAAAGACACAGACTGCGAAGTTTCTTATATCTTTGTAACACAATGCAATAAAACTGTGCAGGCGTGAGTCATTACTAGTCTGATTAGTTTTGTCTACATCTGTCACACACTGTTGAGTGACTGCACGGTAAATAGGGTAAAGTTCCCATCCAAGAACAAAAGATCAAATGAGTGCTGATTTGTGGGCCCAATATTGAGCCTGTGTCTATCTGCTCTGTAGACTGTTAACTGTGGGCTCAGCCAATAATGTTCCCTCGTTCTTCCTTTCTCTCGCTCTTTCCTTCTCTCGTTCGTTCATTGTTTCATTTGTCCCTTCATTTGTTCTTTTCATTTGTTCTTTTTTACTCATGTCTGTCTTTCTTGTACACTTTTCATTTGTTTTTCCTCTCTGTTGTTGATTCTTTATTTTGTTCTGGATTTTGTCTTCCTGTCTGCAGTGGTAAGCCCAAAGCAGCCGTCAGTCAGTGGTCATTTGAATGATCTGAGTGACGTGGAGGACGAGAGTCAAGCCGGGCAGAAACCGGCTAAACTCTCAGACATCTACTCCACCACCATCCCCAGCGTGGACAGCGCGGTGGAGTCCTGGGACGGCTCGGCCATCGACGCCACCTTCAGCTCGCAGGGTAAATTTGAGTGGTTTTTTTATATTTTAGCATTTTCCGTGAAATGCAATTAACGTTTCTACGTTTCAGATTGTATTGCAATAAATACATTCGCGGTTCCTGAACCCTCTGGGCGAAATTTGATTGCCCCTCTTTTAGCATAATGTCCCACTTGCTGGAAGAGTCTTGCTGAATTAATTTTGGATTTTATATTGAAATTTACATCTGTCATTTGCAAAGTTCTGCCAGGCATTTCAGTTTGTAATTGCAAATGAGATGACATTTGTTTTAAAAGTTTGGAAGTGTTATATTATTTAGAAGTGAATGCTTGTGATGTTGCTCAACCAGATATCGACACTGAAATAAGTTTTCCAGCGTGGATCTCATAGCCGGGATCACTTTTAAAGGAGCTCAGCCAAAAATGAAACTTAATCTTGCATGAAAAAACAATCACGTATATTCAAGATCAAATCAGGAACCAATAACATTTGATTTTATTGACACATCTTGACGGACCATATTTGAATGTACGCAAGCACATGCGTACATGTTGAGCTTGTAAGCTTGTAACAGTTTTGGTCTGTTCCTAACATAAAGCTGTGACTGTTTCTTCAATAACACATTATTGGCCATTAAATTACGTACAATAAACTGGTCTCTAGAATCTTTTATGTCTTGGTCGAGGCACATTATGGTCGCCATGGCTACACCACCTGTTTTCGAGATGACATCACCTTTGGATCAGTCTCTCACACTTAACTACAGCAGTAGGCACTCCATTGCATGCTGTGAGTTTGACCCAGCAGGTCTAATGTAGGTTTAATTGAGATTACATTTCTCTCTAGACCTGCAAATATGTATTTACCTAGGTGATTATTTACAGTAATTCGTAATGGAAAGTGTCTTTTATTAGACCAGCTGGCAGTACAGTGGGATTATATAGGAAAATGTATTATTTTGCTAAGTGGAAAATGAGCCCTGATGAGGGCTGGAATACACATGACCATTTGGATAACTGGGCAGTAATGTGTTTGAATTGCATTCGGCTCTCGCGACACTGAGGCCTTCTGGTCAGGACTAGTCATTATCGACTGTTTGCTCCGAGAATGTTAAGCAGGAACGGAATTGTAGAATGTTAAGCAGGAAATGTGGAATTGTTCCTATTCATTTATGAATAATTCCCGTAGCTAAGACTCCGGCACTGATCTGTGTGTGTTTAGTGTTTATTATGAAATCAAAATACTTACAAAATAAAAGCTGTTGTTATTCAAACAGTTTTTTAACTCTAATAATGTTTTTTTGTAATTTGCATATAAACTTTGTTGAAGATCACTTCAGTCATCCGATGTTTTGTTTTGGCACCAAATGAATGCCAAAAAATGACAGTTTACGAACAGGTTTTCCAATTTGCCATTGGTTGGAAAAACAGTTAGCCCCACCCCCAAACTCATATCAGTGGTCGGTCAGGACACTCAAACAAGCTAATCGGTGTATTAATAGCCAGTCTGAGCTGCTGTGTTTAAACTTTTCCATGATGTCATAACCCTGGAATTTTCCAACTAATGGAGCAATTTAAGCAGGTGATCATATCAGTTAATTCGGTTAAAGTTTTTAATTAGCCTATCAGTGAGCACAAGCTTTAGGTCATTCTCATTTATAACCCAATGACATCATCAGTCATGTTTCATTTATAGACATGATTAATTATGACCACAGCTGCCCCCGTATAGCTTCCCAAGGCCACCTTTTCTTTTTCCTGTTTTTTATATTCTGTCTCACCTTTATGGGAGTGAGAGAAAGAGATTGAGAGAGCGAGAGAGAGAGAGAGAGACGCTCTCACCTTATTTTAACAGGTTCCTATGGAGCTGCTAACCTCACCAGAGGCTGCTGTGCTCTCTTTCCCAGCATGCACCACACATAACCGAATCTCGGATGATTATGGAGATACGGAAGCTGTTCACAGGGAGAAGCAATCTGCCCCTTAAATTATGGATGATGTGGACAGAGCATAAATTCAAGGTTGCTGAGGAAGCAGCAGCCCTTGTGGAATTCCTCTGTGCTGCTGCTGTATTCAGCGATAAGGCAAAACTAGACTATAAACATTATACCTGGTGTGCACAGTTAAAGAATCCATATGTCAGAGTCCTAACACAGTAAATATTACATTATAATCTATTGCGGATAAACGCGCCCTTAAATGGCATCCATAAACTAAACAAACTGTGACTCGTTGCCTTATGTGTCAGTCAAACAGTCACTTCCTGTCTAAGTGGGCGGGTCTTGGCCTTGAGCTGCAATGTGGACCAGACCTTTTGCCGGTTGCTTATGGGGAACGTTGCTTGTATGTACCATTACTTTTCCTAATATTCGAAAGGGGGACATTAAACCAAAATGGCTATCCAGAGAATCCCATTAAGGATTCCTCCCCTTTCCCAAGCCCTGCAGGGTGAACAAATCACAAGCACTTAATCCTTATTGAATCGCTGGTGAATCTTAAAGCCCCGAGGCTACGCGATGCTTCTCGATGGTCACGGGGGAGAATCTGACTAAAGCGTATGAAGCATATTTCCACAGCTTCCTCAGACATGAGTGTGTGAACACAGCAAGCATGTGGTTCTCCACACTCCCTACAGTCCTTTGCCTGCCCTCTAGCAGTCCTGAGCCAGATTAATGACTGGAGGCTGGGAACCTGAACATCCATGAGCGCCTGCACCTCCAGTTGATGGACTGCAGTATGTGAAAGACAGGCCAATGGTGTGAGAAAGCGCCGTGTGATGTATAAATGTACTCTGTCATCTGGAAATGATTCATTGTCAGGGCTTTGTTGTCAGATGAGCATATCTGGAGTTTGTTTAGCTTGTTTGTTTCTCTCAGCTCCCACAGGTTTCCAGGCTTCGGGCTACAGCTTCCACAGCCAGGAGTGGAGGAACGCCAAACCTAGCCGAGGCAGCCTGTCTCCAGTCAACAGCAGCCGACAGAGAAACAACATCCTGCCGGATTTTGGACTTGGCGTCGACGAGTGGGACAGGCCCGGCGCTAGCGGGTACATCCACACACCACTATAAACGATATTAACACCAAGCTCCCAATTCTGTTGGCTAACATAAATAAACTGAAAGAACTTTATTTATCCTGCATAAGTAGCGCACGCAAAATAAAATAGATGTGACGCGAAGTTAACAGGCATTATTATTCCACTTATCCTTTGAATATCTCTTTTATTTTCCTAAAAACTGAACACGACTGAAGTGTCAATATCCATTTCATCGTAAACCAGATTGTGTGCAAGGCATTGTGGGAAGGCAGCGCCGCTTAACCACGTCTATTAAACTGTTTATTGGGGCTTCTCTGAACCATTGAGTTCGAAAGACATCATCTCGGTCGGAGACCTCAGTATAGTGTTTAAGATCTGAACGGTTTCACTTCTCGTTTAAATATTCACATTAAGTGGGTCATCCACAATATTTCTGGAATCCTGCTTGCGTGTAATAGTCATCCTTCAACACCAAATATAACTCGATTATAATATTAACTGAGCCATGCGATGCATTTAAGGCACATTGGATTGTCAAATTCTTTTACCAGAGCTTTGATGGATAGTTTCCGAGGTCATTTTAATTCATTTTTTTGTTAGCTTATGCTGTAATGTATGTGTAATTCATATTCACAGTGTCATGGATCAGAGTCGTAAAGGGTCTGTGTGCAGTAATGGAGCAGGTCATGGAAAGCGACAAAATCTTTTAAAAGCATTTGAGCTGTTTTACAGTTAGCATCATACAGTGACTCTATTAAGTCGACTTGAAATCAAAGTTGACCGTTTACTTTTATAATACACATTTTTGCTGTTAAGAATGTATGTTTTTGTGGTCTTTCATCAAATTGAAATAACTTGCTCCGCCCCCAAAAACAACTTTACTTTTCTGCTGATGTCATTAGGTCCAACCAATTGGCATTACTGAGAAGCTTGTGAAATACAGTAACCTGTATTTGGATTACCACTCACCGTTTATGCATTAACCCTTAAGCTCTCTTTTTACTTGACCTGGTATTTTTTTCTTTGCCAAGCTAAAAGCTCTTACGATATGAACGTTTTATTTCCCAAATGTAAGTGGGGGCGAACGTTGAAAATTCATAAGTCATATAATGGTAGCTGTGGTGAACACCAAGTCCCCATTTTTCCTCTTATTAAACAGCCTGTTTCACTGTTCCTGTTTCAGGCTATTTAATGCATCACATTATGGCAGTAAAATGGGTTCCGTGTCCAGGTTGACATTACAACAGGGAGCTGTAATGAATTATCTGTGAATCGGGTCTGTATGTAACGTATGCTGGAAATACCAAAACACTCGTCCTATAGATGTTTTCAATACATTCGTCTTTAATATATTCCAGGATCTCTCCAGATCTTGTCATTATTCTGCAGTCTGCACGTAAATAGGAAAAAACATCTTGTAATGCAAAGCTACCCCCAGCTTCTCCTACACACACATTTTTGTCGTTTCCGAGTGGGATTGTAATGATTGTAAGATGTAAGCCCTCAAAGGGTGTTTTATGTAATGCCTGACTAAAAACAAACACTGCAGTACCAAAAAGTTGAATTGACTGATGTGGTTTGAACTGGCTTTTGTTTCTTTGAGTTTGTTTTGATTGGGCCTGTCAGTGCTGTTATTGATTGCAGCTGATCTCTTATTACAGAGCGTCCACGCTGCCCACCGGTTTAATCTCAGACAGCAGGTGAGGTTTCAGTGCTGTGTGCCTGTCACCTACACTGCTTCCCTAAACCAATCCGGCCCCATTCACCTCATAACTCAAAGCCCCACAATCCACCGGGACATCACCGCCCACCATGGCGCGTCCATCCGTGTTTCCAATCACACTGGATGTGTCTGTATGTTCCTCTCTCCTACAGCCCCACCTCCAACCATAACCTGCACAGATCATTGGCCATCTCCCGCGCTCATCACTGCTGTGCCTGCCTGCTTATTGGCTGTCGTTCTTTTGAAGTACCACGTGGTGAAAATGTCCTGTTGTTTTTCTCCATCAGGTTCACCGTGGGACACGACGGCACGGAGCCAGACCAGGAGGAGAACTTCTGGTCCCAGGCGCTAGAAGATCTAGAGACGTGTGGCCAGTCCGGGATCCTGCGAGAACTTGAGGTAATTGTTTTTCACGTGTAACCATCCTCCATCGCCATGGTCACCCTACATCTTTTCACTCGTTGACCCCGCCCCCTTCCCCCGTCATGACTCCACCCATCATCTCTTTTAGTAGCATGTTCTACCAACCCCTGGTTTTGTGTAACAGGTCCTTCTTTTCCCAGGGCAAGCCAGGCAGGCTTCTGAATAAGAGAAACCTGGCCATCTTGGTACCCTTTTCCTTTCTTTGGGCTTTCTCTTTGCTTGTAGCGCTGGCACCCAAGTGTTCTCCTTGTGCTAATGGGCTCCATGTCTTTTGCTTGGGGCCTGCTTGAAGGGAGGGGGGTTGTCATTGACGACCACTATTGGCATCCACTTCAGATCCTAGGGGTGCGTTTAAAACTAAATTAAGTAGGGCTGTCAATTTAATGTGTTTGGTTCAGTTTATTACTAACGTTAAGACATTAATGATGAACGCATTTAGTCGTTATCTGACCATTATACGGTTACGTGCAGCGCGCATCGCCAAAACCACACTTACACAGAGCAGGTAGCTATTCAGTGCTTGTGTGCCAAAACGCAATGTCTTTGATTAATCTCTGAGTGCTTTATCTAGTCGAGTGCTTATTATATTTTTTCCTAAACAAATATTTATACATTGATAAGTTGTGTAGAATATCATATAACTGATTCATTTAAAGTTTCAAATCAAAATTGATTGACAGCCCTAAAAGTGACGGGATGAAGCGATCGTTTACCCAAAAATGACGATTCAGTAGTTTGGAGCCATCAGAGGGAGAATGTTTATTTTTAGGTGTACTGTCCCTTTAAATACTGAGCGTTAAACACAGACACGGACACAACTGTATAACTATTAAAACAGAAAACATCTTGGAACATGGCTTTAAAACTCATCAGGGCCCACAGTCGATTACATTTCTCTTTTTGTCAGTCACAGAATAGATAATGTCTTCCGTCATGTTACGCATTGTTTCATCTGACGTGCTTTGTGGCTAACCTTGAAACACTTCATGAAAGCAGATTGATTTTCTTGTCTTTGCTTTGTCAGGTACCTTGAGTTAAATGCGCGGTACGCGTAGCCGATGGCGCGCAGAAGCTTTTAGTGCTCGACGTTAGGGATCGTTTTGAAAGCTCTTCGCTTTCCGACGTACTAGCCTGTGGAAACACGATAAAATCAAAAGCTTTTACACTGAATGTACCCTTTGGCCCTCTTTGGATTCGATGAAAGTGTTTGCCTCAGTAGTACGTACTAAAAAAGACAAAAATGGGAACGTTTTACAAAAGTCACGGTTGTTCATTTTCATACGCTGTGTTGACTGAATGTGGTGTCTTTTGGTTGAGGTGCATGATAAAATGTCTGAAATGGGTCTTACGCTGCTTAAACAAATGCATCGGCTTGGTGACGTTTGGAGTTTTTCGTCTGTTGTCGCCCGTCATTAACCCGGAATTTCAATTCCGCGCAGTTTGAGTGAAATTCACGCAAACTGGCAAATGACGGTGGATTGAGGAGACGTAAACGACGGCATGTGGGCTCATTCAAAGCATGATGGGAAAAACTGCTGCAAGGCTTTCTGTGGTAGAGGGGTTTTGTTTTACACTTGTCTCGTGTGGTAGTGCCCTCTCCAAAAGACAGAACCAGAGCCAGGTTCGTTTTTGGAATCCCGTCATGAAATTACTTAATTACTTAGTCATTGCCATGGCTTGCCATGGTGATTGTCCAAGTGGTTTAAACAGCCCATCGAAAGCTGCATGTTATATAGAGTTTGTGTGTCATCCATCAGCATTTTGCTTCTTGTAACATACTAAACAGGAAGTTCAACACAAACTTGTGTCTTGTTGAATTGTTAACGCTTCGCAACGTCAGCCTATCGTGCAAGTAGAAAGACTAGTTGTTACCATAAATGTTATGCTTAATAATTAACTTACATATACCGAACCATGTGACTGTGTTTGATTAACCACTAGAGTGTATTTTGCTCTATATATAAGATCTAAGCAACACTTATATTCACTGTTTTTTGCCGCCCTCTTAGGCCACTATCATGTCGGGCAGCTCGTTGAGTCTAAACCACGACCCGGCGCCCACCCGAAGCCACCTGGGTCGCCAAGCCAGCTTCCAGGAACGCAGCAACAACAAACCACAATACACCCAGGCCAACCGCAGCAACACGCTGCCCACCGATGTCGGCAGGAAAGCCTTCGCCATGAGACGAATGAAGCAGGAGATCAAGGACATTATGTCACCGACCCCAGTTGAGCTTCATAAGGTTGGGGGTGCTTATAAATACAGTGTGTGTGTGTGTGTGTGTGTGTGTGTGGTGCTAGTATTTACTATGTTATGGACACCAAGCGTCCCCACAAGTATAGCAATACCAGTAAATTTTGACCTTTGGGGACATTTTTTAGGTTCTCATGAAGAAACAAGCTCACACAGTGATCGTTTGAAAATAGCAAAATGTTTTCTGTGAGGGTTAGGTTAAGTGTAGGGGTATAGAATATACAGTTTGTACAGTATTAAAAAAAACATTACGTCTATAGAATCACCCTATATGTCCTCATCTATACCAGCCTACAGGAGCATGATTACTGCTGTCTATTGGTTTCAGGTGACACTGCTGAAGGAATCAGACCTGGATGACTTTGGATTCAGTGTGTCTGATGGAGTGCTGGAGAAGGGGGTCTATGTTAACAACATCCGCCCAGGAGGACCTGCTGAAATCGGAGGTCTGAAGCCGTATGACAGGCTGTTACAGGTGAGTCACTGATGGATTTATACACCATACAGACTGGAAGTTCAGAACAACAGGCAGTTTCTATAAGATGATGTGTTAGTTCGTTGAGTCATGTGACTATAAACCCTGACACAGCACATATAAAAAACCTCTCGCACACCCTTTTTATTTCTGTACAGTATCTGCTCAAATATTACAGATACTGCACGGCATTTGGTTTTACTTGTATTTAATCAAAATATGACAGTACAGAGCCAGTCGTGACTTATTGTCCCACAAATTGTAACAGAACATGAAATATTAACCCGAAAAGGAAAATACTGTATATATGAGGGTTATTAAACTATGACAGCTACATTATTACTAAAATTTTATCTTACACTGTTTTCAAGTGTTGAATATGGACTCGTTTACCCCACAGATAAACCACGTCCGCACTAGAGACTTTGACTGCTGCTTAGTGGTTCCTCTCATAGCCGAATCCGGGAACAAGCTGGATCTAGTCATAAGCCGAAACCCGGTTTCCTCTCAGCCGTCAGAACTGAACTCATTGCCCAGCGAAGAGCCAGTGAACTGGGCTGAAACTATGGACCCTCTCAATCAGCCCAGCGCAGGGCTGGAACCGGGCCAACACAACCCGACCCCAGCAGGACTACAAGACGGAGACCCCAACACGACCTTATAGCAGAACTCCCAGGTGCCTGCAGTGGGCCGCTCCTCATGGTGCTAAAGTGAACTCATCCCGTCCCCTGCAAATGCCTCCCCCTGGTGGAGGAAAAACAAAGGGGCTTGTTCTCATACAGCACACACCCGGTTTCTTTCCAGTCGGCGCATGAACCATCATGACTAAGAGGTCCTTTCCCAGAGATGCTGGGTGTGATTTTACCCTGTGAAAATAGTGATTATGAAGAAGACCGCACTGACCTCTTGGAACACCAAAACTTAAAAAAAAAATGAAAAAACAACTGAAACAGTGCCATCCCTGATTTTATTGCCAATAAACAATAGTAGTTTTGAGGAGGACAAAAATGAAATGAAAAAGATGCATTCAAAAAACTGTTACCTGCAAGAAACTTTTACTGACAATATCTCACTGGCCACTCTGTGATTATCTGTTTGTGTGAGTTCGACTTTCGCAAATGCGCAGCGCCGTCAATGAAAGTCTACGAGTTACGAGTTCTGAACGCAGTCATTAACGCTCCTATTTTGTGATACTGAAACACAAGTGTGCGTATAGTGTACGTGTGTGTGTGTATGTGTGTGTGTGTTAAACCTTTTTCCGATGCCAAGATCAGATCACGACACGAGGGGTCGACAGTTGCGTGTGGGGAAAATGAAAAATCAGCACAATGAATTCGGTAGCCATTTTTCAATCTTAACTGAATGTGGGTTATAGCGTAATGCATGAGACCTTTATGACCTATTTTCTATTGGGTTGAGGTACTTCTGTCCAAAAAATAAACTCATGGCTGCGTCCTCCAAACAGAGAAGTTGTACACGACACACACACTGTGTTCTCCACCCAGCATGATGGTATGCGTCATAACTGACCTGATTATGGTATAAACATGAGTTCCGGTGTCACCATGGTGATGAGGGATGGGACAAAATGGCACCTTATCTTGAAATTGGACAGATGTCTATTTTTATGAGTCATGGTGATTTATAAGGGATGTATGTAATGTGAGTGCCGGTTGGTATAGAGCAAAACTGAGAGCAAAGAGAAGGGTTCAGAAACTCTTTGTCAGGTGACTGCAGGGATTCTATAGGCTCTTGCCCCAGTTTGAGAAAATTCACCGCTGGTCCAAATGATTAAATTAATTTAATTCCTTCAGTCCATGATCGATATCTCTGAACTCATTGGAAATGACAGCTGTTCAAGTATTTGCATATTAATGTTTACTCACAGTTATGTCTATGATATATTAGAATATTATGAATAACAAACAAACAAAAATAATAATAATTATGGAAAGATGCTGTGGGAGGTTTCCCTTATTGAGTTAAAGCTTTTTTGCATAAATTTATAGTCCATTACAAAAATGTACCATGGTAACCAGTTTCCACCAATATTCTACTTATGTATTAACTGTAAACTCAGTAGTAGAACTAGTAAACAAACAATCTTATTGATATGAACCGAGTTACCACAGTTTTATTGTAGTAACAGTGGTATGTTGGGAGATTTATGGTTACCGTAGTAATTTTTGTAATTATGCCTCAACGATAACAAAAGGATTATAAAAATACAAGCATGGGGTTGAGACCCATAAGTAATGCAGAAAAAAAGCTTTTGTATCCCCCTTTGTTTAAATAGTTATAAAATCATTATGGTAATTTGTATATGGTACTGTTATGGTTTTGTATGTCTCATCTGATATTTGTTTCAAAGTGTGAAAGCCCAAAGGGCAATGCAGTCTGTTTGTATAGAAAAAAGTCAAAACATGAGAGGATGAGTTTGTCTAATAAGTTGTCAGTTCCTACCACATGTGGTAGACCACTAAACATACGTCACATATATTTGTAGCTCTGCTTGAGGGGAAAAAAGAAAAAAACGTTAGTACAGAAAAAAATTGTCATGGATGACAATTGTCAATGACAATGAAACCCTCACCCACCCACGTGACACATTGTGGCTTTTAATTCAGTAACGTCACCTTTTCATCAGTGCTAAACAATCCTGTCTGCTCCCGTCACTTTTCAAACAGCACATTGTGGTCCAACTCCTAAAACCTCATCAAGCTCACAAGAGTTTCTTGTTAAAAAACGTTTGACCACCAAAAGGTCACGTTTTTGTTTTTTTGTTGTTTTTATTTACGATAAAGCTCCAGGTACGGGTTCATTCCTCAAAATCATGCGCTGGGTTTTGAGACGTGTCATAAATGTCATCGCACAATCACTGTGTTGATTCTGAGTTTTCAAGCTCTGATTCGAGAGCTGGTTTTCACCTGCGACATCGTGAAACATTCACCGCGATCGCATCTTGATCGCTCTTTATTGTGTTATTGTAGAAACACTATGGTCAAGTACGCAAAAAAGAAAACAATTGTGTAGTCATTTCTATTCATTTTATGTTTCATGTCTGGAAACATTAGTCAAGCACTGCCAGTTAAATAGTGGGTGTCCATATTCCGTTTACCATGACTTTATGATTCAATGTCACATTTATGTCCCTGAAATATTGTATTTTTATTTCTAATGGACTGGTATTCTGAGCTGTAAAGTATTTTTGTACAAATTTAATACTTTGTTAGCATGATGTTTATCGTGTATGTATAAATTTGGGGATTCCTACAGCTGTAATCCTTTGTATGGCCGGACAAACAGAGAAAACAATAAAACAACGTACAGAGTGAAGCGAGCGCGCTGAGACGGGCTCTTTCTGTCACGTGACGCATCGCGGAGCGTCGCAACGCAGGTGCGCTGCGCGACGTCCCGTGCCGCTCGCGTTAATTCACATCTTGCATTTATGACTAATTTAAAAATAAAACACGACACAGCATCGGCTCCTTACAGCCACATGTTTAATTCAGCGTAACGAAAAGCTAGATTGCGTATGAAATATTACGGTTAATTCATAATTATTTGTCTGCCATTTAGCGGGTTTTATTTAGTTACTTTGCCGGTGTTGTTTTCCTGAGAAAGTTTGTTTTAAGTGTTGGACACAATGAAATTGTTCAACAAGACTTAAATATATTTAAGCTTATAAGTTTTTACCCGTTTTTATTTATTTTGTATCATTAAAATGTTTTCCTCTGAAGATGCCGTCAGAAACATCGGCGTGCTGTGGTCAGATCAAGACACGGTGTGTGGCAGAGAAAACATTTCATATTTATTTATTTTAAAGCCTTAATTCTGTTATATTTGTCTTGCCCCATCACTGTACTACAAAAGGAGGCGCGCCATCTTGTGGTCATATTAAAAAACATGTTTTATATATCTATTAGATATATCTAATATATTTATCTATTAGATTGGAAAACCTTAAACGGAAAATGTAATAAAGTACCGGTTGGAATGAAGTTAAATAATAAATCATATAAATAATTAGGAACATGAATCGAATTTCCCACTGGTGTTGTTCAGCCGATTCAGTCTTTTATTCCCTTTTATGTAGTCAGGTAATTTACCTGTAATTTTTATTTCAATAAGATGAAAAAGGTTGAAAGGAGAAAAACGAACAAGACAAGGACTGGAAGCAGAAAATGAGCTGCTGGTTTGTGCTGCATGACGCAGACGATGTGATGAACATGTTTCCTGAATTCAGAAAGGCACAACGCAGCTACGTTTTAAGATTGTAGAAATGTTTCCCTAATGTTTCTATTAAAAACATGATTTTGAAAGTTCTAGGGATGTTCAAAACGTCCAGTTATTAGACATTGTAATAACGTTACTGTTTAGTTCTAAGAACATCATTTAAATGTTTTTCAAAACGTTCCACTATCAACTTAAGAATAACATTTTAATATGATATATAGTGTTGAAAAGCTCTACTGATGTTACTGCGACAATGTTTTTGGAACTTTGAGAGAACGTCAATGTTCTGAGAAGGTTCTGCGCTAGCTGGGTGGGTTATTTTGACATTCTGAAAGGATACAGGCCTGTGGATGCAGTGTACCTTCAAATGAATTATGCGTCCAGGTCCCTGAGGCTGGCACCACAGAGCCTTTAATGAAATGCAGCATGGACTCCATAAAGAACTGCTTCCCTCAAACTACTGGTAGAAGGCAAGACAGTGTATTTTGTTAAAAGACTGTGACTGTGGGCAGCTTCAGTGGGAACATTGGCACAATTTGAAACCCACAGGCATGTCATTACTGGAAAATGTGTCCCGTGGTTAAACTAATACTGCAGTTAAACTCTTATAAAAAAGGGTAATATTCATACTCCTTGGAGATAAGGCTGTAGGTAAACCTGCAGGAAATTACACCACTGACCACTGCTGGGGTTATAAAATTAGAATATTAAAAATAGGCGAATTAAGTGCAATAAAATGAAGATGAGGTGTTTGTTTAATACGACACGGAGCTTTCCGCAGGGTCTGTTCAAGATGTGCATAAGCTTATTATCACCACAAAAGAGGGAAACAGGTGCACAGCCCCCCCGAGTCTGCAAAGATAGATGACAGAGAAACAGACTGTGTGAATTTTTCAACAGAACTTCGACCTGTTTGGAAATGTGATTAAGAAGCTGTTGTGTATTATTCATGAAAAGAGAGCGATTTAAAACGAATAGTCTGGAATTAATTATGTGAAGATGCTGGTCCCTGTGCTGGTATTCAGAAATCTTATGTGTCTAATGCAGACATTTAAAATGACTTAAAATGATTATATATACAACGTCGGTCACACTGTATGTACTGTATAAAAGCTGTGTGTGTGTGTGTGTGTGTGTGTGTGTGTGTGTGTGTGTGTGTGTGTGTGTTTACTCAACCATATATTGGGAACAAATTTGTACCCAAAAGTCAGCAAAATCTGACAAATCTGTGCAAGATCTCCTTTTAGGGACGTCCGCATTTGTCAAAACATTATATAAATATAGTAAGATAAAAAGTATAATAAAGTATAATAAATATAAAAAGTCATTTTGAAAGCTTTCGGTAAGGGGTTAGGTAACATTATTTATAACTAGTCGTGTTTAAAACAATTGAAATCTATAAAATGTAGATTAACTTACCCATTTAAATAAGAAAACGTGTGAAAAGATAAAAATCTTTTAAAAGATCGTATTTAATGACATCATTGAATAACATTAAAATAATCTCCTATGAAAGCCTCCACTGGGTGGCAGTACACATCTTTACTAAGTGGTGAAAGGCCGGAAGCCAGAGAAGGAAAAATAAGCGAAAGACGGAAGATATTGTCATAATATTAGCAGCTGTTAACAGTCGTTAACAAGTCGCTGAAACATGAATCAGGACAAATATCAGCGATCATCTATTGAAGATGATTTTAATTATGGCACTAATGTCGCAACAGCGAGCGTGCAGATCCGGATGGGTGAGTAACAGGTTTACGTGTATTTAGATGTCTGCTGTCTACGTAATCAATAACACAAAATATTGACATGAATTTTAGAGGATTCAGCGCTAAAAAACAAATGCCGTGAATCACAAACAAATGTTTGTGTAACAATGCAGCCGGAATGCTACCTTTAAATGCATCTGTTTCATCTCATTGTTTTTATTGTGTAAGCGTTTTATGAGATTCAGGTGAATACGAAACGTATAAATTTCAACCAGTTGAATCAGCCGTCACAAGTCCTTCGATTTCTTAGAAACGTCACCTTCGGTTTCTTAGAAACGTCATCAGTGAAACGTGATAGTTGAGACGAGACGCCTGATACTTCTGTGATAGTCTGTTTAGAAAATAAAAGTAAAAATGTTATGACGCATGTTTTTTCCTTTTCCAAAATTACTAATAATACAAAGCTTTGCACTTGTTACACTTTACACTAAGGTTTCGTTCGTTGACATAAGTTAGTTAATTATATAACATAAACAAACAACGAGCGATAGATTTTTTTTTGCTGCATTTGTTAATTTTTATGTTATTAATCTTTGTTTGTTTAGTAAACACAATTGTTCACGTTAGTTCATTGTGTTTGTACTGATGTTAACAGATACAACTCATTTTAAAAATGCATTAATGTTGAAATTACCATGAACTATGATGAATACATGCTATATAACCAATGTTAACTGCCAGTTATTGTTAACGGAGTTAGTTAACTAATGTTAACAAATGGAACGCTTATTGTAAGGTGTGATTAAAATATTTATAGATTGATTGATATATTATGAGAGATATATATGCATATGTGTTAGTTTATATTATTTGGTGGGTTTGTAAGTTTACATGAATGTCTTTTATCATCCTAGATTTTCTGCGCAAGGTGTATACCATCCTCTCTCTGCAGCTCATCATCACCACTGTTGTATCTGCTGTGTTTATGCTCTGCGAGCCCATTAAAAGCTTTGTGCACTCAAGGTAACCACCTTCATCCGTGTGCATTAACCTGTTCCTTCCAGGTGTGTTTTTAATCAGTGTAGATGCAGTAAACTGATCTTCTGATTTGTTTTGTTTCTCTAGTCCATCTCTGGTGCTGATATCTGCTATCGGCTCTCTTATCCTGCTTCTTGCTCTGGCTGTATACCGACACCAGCACCCTGCCAATCTTTATTTGCTGTTTGGATTTGTAAGTACGCTTAATACATTTAAAGATGCAGTACCTGTTGATTGCACTGATGTGTAGGTGTAAGTGAATTCATTATGTGACCTTTTAAGTTCAAACTAATGCCTCCGAAAAATGTATGAATTTCTTGTAGACGCTGCTGGAGTCACTATCTGTAGCTACTGCAGGTACGTTTGTGTATTGTGTTGATTAAAATGTCAAATCACAGAATATTAACACACACGTCCATGGCACCACAATTAATGCAATTTGTTTTCTTTAAAGTGACGTTTTATGACTACACCGTAGTGCTCCAGGCCTTTGTGCTTACCTCCGCTGTGTTTCTGGGCCTCACCGCCTACACCTGTCAGTCCAAAAGGGACTTCAGCAAACTTGGTGCCAGGTAAATCTCACTCTGCCATCAGCCCGAGGCCTGGATCTGTCACATTCATCCCAATAAATAAACTCCGGAATATGGCTATAATCCATTTACTCTGAATGAACAAGGAATGATGTCTCTCTTGTGAGATATTCCTCTTTGTAGACGTAAAATGAACGGTAAAATAATAGGGCTTCGTGAGACATGACTCTCATGGTGTGATGCATCATCCCATATTTGACATGGGAAATGACTGTGAGGAAAAATGAATGGCTTTGTGCGGAAGGTTGAAGGATTACTAGCCGTAATTCAGATTATTAGATTACTTAAAGGAACGGTTTACTGGGCAATGGAACTTTTGTCATGATTTACTCAGCCCAGTCGTTTCCAAATCCATATGCTGTGATGTTTTCAGTAAAATAAGAATCATAATGCAGCTCTTGCCAAACAACCACCGTTTATAATGATCAAGTTTCAAGTATTATCGCCATGTGGACACTTTGATAGGTTTATGAGTGTACAAGTGTATAAACACAACAAAATGTTAATTTTAAATCAGATTCATTCAGATTCAGAATTCAGGTTTAAAAAATTACAACACTGATGCCAAAACATCAATTGTATGACAAGCTGTGTGTATATTCATCAAAAATGTTTATAATAATGAAAATAATCAACCTATGAACAACCTGAGGTGGAGTAAATGAGAATTGGTATTGTTGAGTGAATAACTGCATATGCATCGCAAGACCGCACATGCTGGTAAACCCTGCCTGGTCCTCTGTGTTTCACAGCCTGTTTGCTGGCCTGTGGATCCTGATCATTGCAAGCTTTCTGAGGGTGAGTAGACCATCTGAGACCTATTTATTATAAAGGAGACTTAAGTCACTTTATTGGATTCAAGTCACTTCACAAGTCACTTAATCTGATTCAAGTCACTTAATCTGATTCAAGTCACTTAATCTGATTCAAATCACATTTCAACAAAAGTGCAAATACATCTGTCCCTTAGATCTTCTTCTACAGCGACACAGTGGAGCTGGTTTTCGCTGGGGCCGGAGCTCTGCTGTTCTGTGGGTTCATCATTTTTGATACACACCTGCTGATGCACAAGCTCTCACCGGAGGAACACATCCTGGCGTCCATCAATCTGTACCTGGATATAGTCAACCTCTTCCTGTACGTTCTGCGCATTCTTGACTCCCTGAAGAAACACTGAATGTTCCGAGTCGCTTCCTCAATGTCGAAGGTGAATTGTGGGTAATTTAATGGAATACATAAGCAGTACATAGTTTTTCATCTCTATCAGATCCTAATTTAATAATTTTTCACTAAGAAGTAACCAAATTAAGTATTGCAAGTCGGGGTATAACACATTCCAGGCCAGCTAACATATCATATACAAATCTTATTAAACACACACTGGATGCCAAATATGAATTCTTTGCATTGCAGTTATTTGACCTGTGTTCATATGACCATGTTTAAAAAAAATTATTTTACTCTTTTGATTTGTTTTATCAAAGCCGCTTACTTTAGTAGTTGGTACCTATTTTAATGCTGTCACTGTGATTCATAATTATTGCTCTCTGATTTTATGTGCATGTGTAGTTATGTGTATTGTACCTTATATAGTTATTTTCTGTATAATTGGAACAGTAAATTAGTGCTGATGGTTTGTGTATATGGAATGTTCATGATTAACTAAATTTAGTAATAATCAATTTACTTAATTTACTAATATAATCTGGCTATGAAGTACTAAATTAACTTTCCCCATCATTCCAAAAGCTGCAATTTAACAATTACACAACAAAACTGTTTTACAATCGAAAACTAAATCGAAATTAAATTTATTAGTTTAATTTACCATATTCACAGGTGTCCATTATAGCAGTTCAACAAAATAACAATTTTAACTCATTGGTTTAGCTTGCAGTCAGTTATTAATACAGTCATCTCATTTAAATAAACTATAAAGGAAATAAATAAAAACACAATATTTAGGTTAATTTAAAGGGAACCTTGGTGTGCATAGAACTTATTTATTAACCAGATTTAAAGTGCAATACAAAAATACACGCTTTCATTATTGTGTTTAAGGAATTATTAAAAACTCAAATGTTGTACAATTTGCATTTATTTGTTGTACTAAATAAAAAAAACGCTCGTGTTTAACCAGCGTGTTGTCTTTACAGTGACCCAAAACAATACAAAACCCGGAATATATCAATATAACTGTTATTTAAGACGAAAATACATTTTTCATCACAAAAGCAGAACTCGTTACCTTTGTGCCTCTGACATTTATTATTTTTGGCGTATATGTTACATAATTACTTCTGCTTTCAGTTTGGCTGCGGGTGAGATGTCACGCTGAGCCGTGCTTTGATTAAACCTCAATGTCTTTCAGCAGATTTGGTGAACGGCTGATATCCCGTTTCAAATACTCGGGGATTTCCAATTTGTGGACGTCTTCTTTGCGCACCATTTTCCGGATCAGGCGTGTACAGTATTCTTGTAAAGAGTATACTGGAAAACAGATCATACACACATAACGTTGATGGATACTATCAAGTCATCGCGCATATTAAAGCATATAACTCGTATGACGCATTGCACTCGCACCTGGAGCTGTAACATTCACAAGCTGAAACAGCGGGTATCCACAGTCATCGTACTGAGCCGGAGTAGGAAAGTAAACTTCACCGAGGTTTACGAGCAGTTTAGCGCCGTCAGATGCTCGGAAGATCCACGGATGGGCTGAAAAATACATGTGTTATATAACAAAACGAAAAAAAAACGCATTTGGGGTGTTTATATGTGTGCGAGTTGACAGATACATACTCAGAAATGTGTCCATTTCCAGCACTCCTCCCGGCTTAATGTTACCGTAAGATACCGGGTTCCCGGAAAAATCCAGCCACCATGCTTCGGCGTTTTCGTTGGATTTATTGATAAAATCGATGTATGTTGGATCATTTGAGTTGAGCGATTTCAGAGGCGCTTCCTGTTCAGCCATGGTGATAGACAATGCAGTGCTGTTGTATGAACGCTAGGGGTCAGTATTTAACCCCTGTAACACCGGTAGATTACTGTAAGCCCTTATGCAACAGCTGCATGATTTGGTAAACCGGGGCTTGTTGTCACTCCGATTGTTGTTATTATTTTATTTGCATTAGAATACAAGAACAGATGACAAATCTGAAATGTATAGGAAGCTGAAACCCAGCTTGGCTTATGAAGCACCTCTGTATAGTCACACAGTTCAAGCCTTAATGTATTTTGTGCTTGAATCAGTTTGCGTTTCTGTGTATGAGTGAATGTAACCTGAAAACTAGTTAAAAGAGTCCGAGTTTTAAGAGGCCACGTGTTGAAACGTCTCAACTGAATCTCCGAACATCTCCCTCACACCCATTTTGCACGGAAGAAGCAGAAAGAAATGCTGAAATCCACTTAAAATTCCAGGGTGGTATTCCTGAAGGATAGGGGCACTCGGAAATTCCTGTGTGATGACAACATAACTTTGATGTCGGCGTTTTCTTTGTCTTCGCTGCCTTGAAAAAAGAGGAAAAGATCCTTTATTCTCTAGAGATACTTCACTGCTCAAACCATGCACACGGTTTTATATATATATATATATATATATATATATAACATGAGAATTTTAAGACCTGCCATTCTTGTAAACATTATTGTCTCGCATTTTTTGTTCTTAGTCTTCAAAGTCTTGTTTTAAAGAGTCACTTTTCCCTATTTATTTTTTAAACTTTGTAGATTTTAAAATGGCCGCACAGCAGGTTTCTCTCTGTGTCTTGGCACGTTTTGTTTGATGGGGTGGCGTGTTTGGCGTCTCTTCTGAGGTGTTTTTGTTGAGCCTTTTTCGCCCGTTTCTGCTGTTTGCTGTTTTATTGTCAACAATAAAAGTCTTGCCACACACACGTTTATAGACGATCTATACCGTTATATAATATCACACAACAGATTTGTCCATTTCCTGTACAGGCACCTCTTGCCAGTTTCCAAGAATACTGGAAGTGTTGTTAAACGTAAAATCTTGTTTAATCTTCGTATAATAATGTCCTCACCTTTTAAAGATGCCCCACCTTAACACACATTGTTAAAACTTAAAGAAAAACAAGCACCACAAAGACTCTGCAGATTATAAGACACCCAAAGACACAATGACTGTCGTGGTTAATAGCCAGGGCCCATCCCCCATGTCCACACTGGGTATTCTCGACCTCTACCTGTAAGCCTACTGTATTTTCCAGTGGGGTGATTATGTATGGAGACAGAGCACATCTAAAGCTTTTGGATCAGACAGCCATTCTCCCGCTCGCCCTTTGAAGTCCTGCTTTCATTGCTTCTCTTTGCTGGAACAATGAGGAGAACCTTTCGCCACAGTGGGCATCGTGTGCCTGTTGCTTTTGTTGGTTCTTCTATTCTCCAGCACACCACAGGGGAATTTGGACTGGCTTCTTCTGCCAGGACCTTCAGAAGGTCCTCCTTATTCTTCTGGCTTTGGTTATGTGAATAGATCTCCTGGCAAGGCCTATGCTATGAATCTTAGAAATACATGAAAATAAATTATTTTTCATTTTCTGATTCATGTTCTTGGTAGTGGTTGCTATGGTGAGTGGTTATGGTTACTGGATAGCTAGTTACTGGCCCAAGTTAAGTCTACGTAATACTGTGGTCCCTAGATAAGACCTCTCGTTTAATATGAGTGTCTTTTAATGTGTTATTTTGTCGCTAGTTTTAGAAAATTGTAAGCCTTGATCGCTTGGAAAAGTAGAGCGTTACCTTAGCATGCACTACTAAATATTTCATATTCCTCACATGATCAGAGGTGAATCTTTCAATGTAGTGATTCCCAGCAGATCCATTTTATAACCCGTAATGGAGAAAAAAATTCAACCGATTCTCAATAGACCGAAATCTTACATTTATTGTCCAGAGGCAGATACAAGACTGCACCTGTTTCCTGTTACCATAAGTTAAAGGAAAGTTGTAGGACAGCATCAAACAAAACTCTTAAATAAAGGCTCCGTTTCCATGGTTACCTGGTTGCCTGGGGCATTTTTGGGATTCCACATAGTGTTTGTGTTATTGTTTTATTTCCTCCGTGAAGGATGACCTGATGGACAGCTTTTGCGTGCCTCCCATGGGCAGGGGGGGGGGCGATCGGGGTGGGCCGCGCTGCTGTGTGATGTGGAACAACACAAATAATCGCCCAGCCGCGTGTTTATTTATACCTGTCGTTTCTGGCCACCACACCTGGACTGTGGCAGGAAGTACAGCTAATTAAACAGCACGGAAACAAACAAATCAAATAGTGATTGAATCGTTTTAGCTGGCTGGTGAAAAACAGCTTTCGCGTGTTTAGCAACTAGATATTACCGGTCCAGATGCATGACGGTCGCATTTTACCAAACCCAACATCTGACCAATCGTCTCCCAGTAATGGATTTGGTGGAAAAGAAAATCTCCTATCCGATCCGCTTTGCATTTGTTACTGATTACCTCGTATATACTAAGTGAATGTGTGAATACTTTAAATGTTTTCACTAAGCGTCACACAAAATGAGCGTGCGGGCGCGTTTTAAAGAGCCAAAAAACAACTTAGTCTTCTGCCAGTGCACATGTAGTGAGACCCACCGCAGTGTAGTCACCCCAGGGTTCGACAGAAGCCTGGCCCACTCTCTGTATTTTACAACCCTCTCTTATGGGCCTCTTAAAACCTCTTGGATGAAACATGAGGGAACATCAGCAAGTTGTAAATACTTTGTACTTATGGAGGTTTATGGTTTAAACTATTATCTCGACAGACTTGAAAACAGTGGAAGTTTTATTTGTGTAAAACACTAAGTCACACAAACGAAAACGAACTTTTTATGTTTATGATTACAAGCAACTTACGTGCATTGTTATCAATAATTATGAAAACGTTAGCATATACAAAGACAGTCTACCCTAATGCATAATCATATATGTATATATATATATATATATATATATATGTATATATGATTATATGTCATACATAATCATATGTGTATATATATATATTTATATGTGTATGTATATATGTACATACATATACATATATGTATGTGTAATCTATATATATTTAAATTTTACATGGCACAAATAAGATACATATTTTAACAAGAGAGTTGTTGTTACTTTGAGAAATCTCTCCAGCTATGACATAATTGTAATTCAAACGGAAAATCGAAGAACATTAGCGACAATAAAACAGGCAGCGATAACAACGTGCTCACAGAACAAGCGAGTCATTTTGTGAAACCTTGAGCAACGGACAAACACGTTATGTACCGTGCTATGAAACGCACAGTTCTGGAATCGTTATGTACAACGTCTCCGAGTGATTCAGCGCCACATTAGAAGCTAAAACCACAGGGCCACTCGCACGTCACAGATTCTCACCATGCTAGACAAACAACCCAGTGACTCACTCCGAGTTAATGCCGGACAAAAAGCTCAATGAAGGGGAACTGTGGGAGATATTATATCAAAGGAGCGAGTGTTGTAAAATAAAACACTGTAACTGTACTCTTTTCCTGTAGCTCCACTGGTAGAGCGTTGCGTTAGCAGCACAAAAGGTCACGGGTTTGAGTCCCGGGGAAGACACGTACTGATAATATGTAGAGCGTGAAGACGCTTTCGATAAAAATGTCTGCCGAATGAGTAAACATAAATGTGTTACGAAAACATTTCGCTCCCAGCAAAAGCAGCAATCCGTTCGGAACGTCGCACTGGAACTGATGAGGATCGGAAATTTAGAGGCTTAAACCACATAGTTGGTTTCGGAGGGTGGATTTGATTCGGCTGCTTCCGCTGTGTCTCTTGCAGCCGAAGGCTCTGACTTGTGCCTGGAAGCGGAGACCCGCGCGCCGTTGGAAACCGCTCCACGGAATCCTGGAGGGACAATGATGGAGGAACATGAGAGGCTGTATTAACCATAATTCAATATTTGATATAACGCTGTTAATTAACACTTGATTTTGGAGGGAAAAAGGTTAACCAGTGGTTAGATGGCAGTTTACGGTATATAATTTTGAATGAGGGTTAACTGCCTTTACAAAAAAAAAAGTACTGTGGAACTGCATAATACAGTAAAAGTATCACATCAAAATACTATGTTAATTTAATGTATGCTATGGTATTTACATGGTACTTCCAAAAATGCTCTGGTACTTTCATGGTTTCCAAAAATCCATGGTAACACTATGGCTCACATGGGAACAGATGTAGTAATAAATGCAGGTTTTCAAATGCACTTTTTGGGTTGTCCGGCCAATATGCCATTCCTGTATATTACTGGTCTAATCTGTTTCCAGGTGGCAATTAGCGTCTTTGTCTTGGGAAAAGAGGATGTGAGATCTTGTCTTACTCTTATTGCAGTGACGTCCATGCCAGCCGTCCCTGCACTGACACCTGTTGGGCTCTACGCAGGTCCCGTGTGCTCCACAGCTGGGCTCACAGACAGCTGCACACACACACACACAGACACAGTGTTTAGTCTTGGAAACGCATCACATGCACATGCAGCACAAGTGCTATCAACCACCACCGGTTCACTGGTTTTTACAGTGCATGCATTATGCGAGAGCAAAGCATCAAATGCTGCGATTAAGCATGCAGTGCTTTAGATGAAATATTTCCATAGTTTCATTTGCCAAGCTGGGACAGCCTCACCTTTGGAGCACAAATCTCCATGGTAACCTTTGCTGCACTTGCATTTGTTCCTCCCCATGCATTTGCCTCCGTTTCTGCAAGGTTGCCGACATTTACCTGCAGATAAACAACATTCACATTTTAGAAAGCATCTGATTGGTCGAAACGAGTGAGTGCAGTGTGAGTCATCAATTTTTTATCTTTTCTCTCAACGGAGAAAGTGCATTTTACTTTTAGGGTTTATCTGCTAAAAGTTATTTTTGTAAAAAAATTAAAACAAGCCTATAGATGACATTAAAGTAAGCACACATAAATAGTTACAAACTCATTTCTTAGTCTTCAATATATATCACAAAACATTCTTTACCCTTATCAAATTAGTGTCTTATGAGATAAAATGCAGCACAGAAATGAGCAATGCATCGAATGTCACTGTTGTTTTTTTATAATAACATAATTTGACAATCAAACAAACATCATTTGGTAGCGTGTTTTTAAATCACCGTAAAGCAAAGTTCCTGATGTATTACACAGACGATAACTTGTAAAAAAACAAGTTCACAATTTTCCTTGTTATTTCTCCATTCATTTCCAATGCTCGAGTCTAACACTCGGGCGGAGGATTAAAGGAAAAGCATAATAAAATAAAAGAAACATGTCAAGGAAATCCAATGCCTTTAGGAAAACAAAGGCAGGGAGATCCTTTCGGAATGCCTGAGGATCTCTTTACATCTGCTTATTTGGTGAAGATCAACCCAATATCCGTGTGCTCTTTGTTCCCGGACAAATCAATGAAATCCACACCCATGGAAATACACAAAGCGGGTGACGTCCTCATATGCCATGACCTTAACAAGACCCTGGACGTTTATGCCTCCGCATGTTTTGATAGAGAACATGATACTGCTGTGGATCAGAAGGCTGAACAACTGGCCTAATGCTATTAAAACATTACAGAGACGTTCCTTCAATGTTTTTCTACTTCCTCCCTTTTGGATCAAGTCACAGGGGTTTGATTTAAAGCCTCTTCTGAAAGCCGTCACATGTCCTTCCTTTGAACCGTGAAGGATATGTTTTATGAGTTCCTTCAACGTTAATGAAAGACTAGAGACCTTTCAAGTGGATCAAATTTGTTGTCGCACTTTTCTAAAGAATTGAAAACAAAAGTAATGCTGTGTGTGATTACAAATATTGTAACTAAGTGATCTACAAATTCTTAGTTAACTATCTGCAACTGTCAGCCACGTCATTGGCTTGGTTATAACAATTAAAGGACCATAATTTCCTTACAATAACAACCATGAGTACTTAACACCCCCGCGCCTGGGTGCACGAGAGTCACGAGGTGCTTATTAGCGATCAGGGTGACGACACAACTGCATCACATCCTGTGTTTGTCCACGTAAGTGTCGTCCCATTTAACACCACTGCCAGAACACACTTCACGTTTACTCTGACAACTGTTTTCAGAGCAGCCAATTACTACCAAAGAACAACAACACAGGCTTTCCCTGTTAAAAGATGTCATTGCCTGTTAATACTCTACATTAAGAGTTAATAGCTATTTCATATAATTAGGTCACATCACAATATTTAAAAAATATTTAAAAGTGCATAACAGATCAGCGTTCAAAACGGTCTTATTAATTTGAAGTAACCTGCAATTTTTTGTTTTAAACAGAGTTTTAACAGAGAGGCGAAAGTTAGGAATTGCAGCTATAAAGTTATAAAAAATATTCATTAAAGTTATTTAAAATAAAGTTATTATTGAAAAAAACTTTGAATTTATTTTAAGTTGGTAATTCCGAACTGAAATGTATATGTATATTTGTATATGTATATTAAGTTAGATTATGCTCTTGGTATTCATTTTATTTGGAACAAATTTCAATTGGAACGTTTCATTCGACTGTCGTTTGGTCTTTGCAGTGATGAATTAACATGTGTCTGAACTCACTGAGCTCGCAGCGACTCCCCTCAAAGCCCGCGGCGCAGATGCACTTTCCGGGATGGAAGCACGTTCCTCCGTTCAGACAGGTGGTGCTGCAGTTTGCTGGTAACGTAGCGAATAAGGCAAAGTGAACAAAAGTGTCACACAGTGTACAACAAAGAGTATTAATACATCGATATTTCATGCTTTGTTTACGTAACGGTTTTGTAGATCTTGTGTTTCATGTGTCATGTCTTTTATTTTGGAATTCTTTGTAGAGCGTAATTTTGTGAAGTACATCATTTATATTACAGTCACCGATTTCCTCCAAGACTGGTTAAATGGTTTAATGTGCCCCACATAATGCCTGTTTAGTATTGGTTAATGGTCTTGTTTACATCTTGTCAGGGCTGTGGCTTAAATTTTATGAGGGAGCCTCTCTTTCTGGGACCCAATGAGCAGGTCCACACCCTAGAGGAACTCAGCGGGCCCCCTTCATCAGAGAAGCAGGGCCCGGTTGTCCCCTGCTGATGACATCTCTGCATAAGATCCGTAACTTAACCTAGCTTTACAAGGTCAGATTATGTTTCAATTATACAAATACTACACACGTTACTATAATTAAAACTGAATAGGAAGCACACTATTGTTAAGAAGCGTTCATATTTCAGAGCTGATTATCAGTCGTAATGAGTTCAAAATTCTGAGGAACTAACCTCTCTCACAGCTGGATCCATAGTAGCCAGGAGGACATAAACACACACCTGGACTCATACACAGACCTCCATTAAGACATCTGGGAGAGCAAAGAGCTTAAAAAGAGCAGAAACCAGTTCCAGTTATTTTGCAGATTTTGTTTGCTAGTTTCCAGTATCTAATATTCCTTTGTGTGCGCTTTTATGATCAGTAGCTCGGCACACATTGCAATTCATATTAATGCAGATTTACAGAGCTTTACTTTTGAGTTAAAAGTCAAAACCTTCACAGTTATGGCTGTAAACATGGAAGCACATTTTGGGCTGGAGGTTTTTTGATATGCAGGTCACAAAACTCTGTGGTTTTGGCAGCAATGGAGGCAAAAACAAATCAGCCAGAAGCGTCGTTGGATAAAAGGTGTTTTGTGGAAGTGGTTTAAGCACAAACACGGCAGCGTTACACAAAGAGGATATTGAAAACATTTTTAGCTTCTAATGGAAGTCTCTTTTTTTTGAAAACCGCTCTTTAAAGTTGTAAATAGATGAAAAACACATGTTTGCGCCTCACGACCTGCTGGGTAATTCATATTTTTTCAGATGAACAAAAAAAACCTCTTGAATAGATTCAGCATGCTTTCATCTTAACTAGTACATAGCGGGCTTTACCACGCCTTGTAATTTGCACAAGGCATTTTGGGATATGATGCCCTGAGGTGAATTATAATCATCCTCATCATCATAAACTATACAGTCATCAGTTTCCAAGGGAAGCTTGTCTTTAATACAAAAAGTCTTGGAGAATACATTTCCATTGAAAATGCATTCTTTAGTTTTAATGAATCTGTTTGTAGGGTAAGCTTTACGACAAGGTTCTGTATGCTCTCCATCTGTTGTTAATAGGGCCGTGTTGTTGCAGGTATGCTTTGAGACCTTCAGAAACCCTATGGGAATCCAGCAAGACCAAACTACGGATCTAAACATAGATTTAAAATGAGCACAGTTGTTCACTAGATAAATGAGCAGTTCACACGCTAACAATGTTCACAACATGCACGTTTAAAGATGTGACCCGTGCTAGCAAAACAATAAGCAAGTTTTAAAAAATTAGTTCTTGTCATTTCCACCTACTTCAAACGTTTAAAATGATGTGTGATTTGTTGAAATCTAACAAAAAACGAATTAGTTACACCTGTCTGAAGTGCCAGAGCAGAAAAATACATTTCAAATATTTGTCTGTAATTTTTCATGGATTATTAAAACAAAGGAAAGTTTGGGACGGTACACCTGTCAGAAAATGTGTAAACAAAGATATTTTTAAACGTTGAACTGCTGTTTGGAGCATTGGTGTCAACAGATGAGGGCTTAATAAACTCATTTTTGTGAAAACCACATTTTTTTCACAACAATTGACAACTTTCATTTGTGTTGCCTGTAGTTTGTGATTAGCCCGTGCGCATTCCGGCTCATTCCACCAGCGCAGGTCACGTATGAATGTAAAAACTGAATTACCTTTCTCACAGTGCACGCCGTAAAAACCATCCTGACACTCGCACACTTGCCTCTCGTTGCAGTATCCTCCATTGCGACATCCGCCGGGGCACTTTGCTTCAAACGCGAGAGGAAAGAAGAGACACAGTTGGTGAGAATTTTTTCCTCTTATTTTTTTTGATCTTCACCAAACGTCTCATAACTTACTCCCCTCCCACACCACTTCAAAAACACTGAATTCCGAGACATGCTGAAAGGCCAGTGAATGTAATAACAGCATTTCCTTCAAACGAAATAACACCAGCGTATAAACACAGGAAAAAGCGCTGAGGTGAACCACTGTGTCAACAGCTCTGTCAAGCACAGTCTGACCCTATAGACGGTCACATGAGCTGGTGATATTTAGCCGTAATTCAAATACTGTAAAAATCATGTACGGTACTTTGCTGTAGTTAAGGTTCATTCGACGCGAGAAGATTCTTCTGTAACTTCTTCTGTATCTACAAACCACTGTAGCGTCTTCATCTGTTGACTGAAGCATCAACGCAATGATAAACAACTGAAAAGAATGATTTATTTACAAAACGTCTTTGCATCACAGAGAACCAGGAAAGATGTCTGATGAATAAGATCGATAACTAAATTTGACTTCGATTACAAACAATTATTGTATCGCTTCAAAAAACGTGGAACGTCGTTCATGAATGGTATGAATCACTTTTATGGTGTTTTGGTGTTCTCTGAAGAGCTTGACAGCTCCAGTCCGCATTCATTTTAATTGCAGGGAAATGAGGGACCGGTACATTTTTTTGGCCCGCATAGGAACGCAAATTCATGCGGGCTTGGAACAACATGAAGGTGTGTAAATGATCACAGATTTTCTTCACTTTTGGGTGAACTGTCCCTTTAAGTCGTAACACCCATGTCGTCTCCGTTTCGTTCCGTGGGAGAAATTCAAGCAGCCAGACATGTTTTAAGAAAACAACTTGTGGGTACAAGTCATTAAGGGACCGTCAGCTGTCACTAGGAAACACTCTGCTTCCTCCCTACGGGGTGGCTGCACACAGATGGACCATTTGATCTGTGAAGGCTACACACCGAATGGAGAGGGTGTGTAGGGGAATGCAACACCGTGAGGTTACTGTGTGTGAGAAGGGGGTGGGGGATCAGAGAAAAATATAACACGCTCATTCTAAAGGGCTGCAGCTGGCAGAATTCACATGACCTCATGAGCCAGCGATGGCTTTGTGGTTGAGGCTGAGAGTCAACCATACCATGATCTTCCCTTCTCTCTCTCTCTCTCGCTCTCTCTCTCTCACCAACTCCTCAAGGTTCACGCTACATTCAAAGAAGAGTAAGATAAGGAAACCAAATGTTCTCAAAACATTCTAGCAAGGAAAATAAAAATGAGGTCTCTTAAAGAATAATCTTAATTCTTTCTCCTAGATGGAAATATAATGAGAGCAAATGGAGACTTTGAGATGGTTCTCCTGTATCTCCTTGAGAGTTTTCCAAGAGATCTCAATAATGTCTCGCACTCTGCTCAGATTTGCAAATATACTGTCTAGAGAGGTCTTATCACACATGAAATTGTTAACCCAAGGTCATTCTTAGCCCTTGGTAAATATAATCCTGGGTTATCTTGTTCTATATTTGACATCGTTGATACTGATAACTAAAACTGGGCAAAATAAATAATACTATCTCTGGCCACACAATTTTTCATTATATTACCCAGCTAACAGGGAACGTTCTAAGAATGGTGGATAACGTGCTCTGAAAGTTCTCTGTAAGTTACCAGAAAGTTCTTGATGTAATAGTATTTTTTAATAACATACATCATATATTTCAAAAACGTTATTCATAAGTTGTTAAACATTTTTAAAACCGTTACAGAAACAAGAAACCTTTGAATAATGTTCTTACAAGCAACAAATGTTAAAAACGGGATGTTTAGAACGTTTAGAATAGCGTTTTTTGTTCCTTAAAGGTGACGTTAGGGGAACGTACTTGCAACCTAAAATTGCTAGCCGAGGTTGGACTACAGCTCACCTCTCTGGCAGGTTTTGAAGAAGATGGCGTTGTGTGGTGTCCTCAGAATGATGTTTCCACCAGCATCCATGACCAGGATGGTCACCTCAAAAGCTGCCACACCATCCTGATCACCTCGGCAGGGGAAGCCCACCTGGACCACTGAGTACACAAAACCCGTTTGGTACACATAGTCATATCTTCAGTTACACCGTCAGTGTGTCATGGGTTTATGACACTGGTTTTATGACACTATTAAAAAACAGTGATTTATAAATATATATCCATAATTATGTTAACATGTTAAGTACCAATTGCCATAACTTCGCTTATAAAATCGTTAGCGCTAGTCTAATATAGCGTAAGTGTATACCGTTTTCCAACTGAGTTTGTGATTGGTCCATGACCTTTACAAAAGCACCAATCAAAACCATCTAAAAGCCTTAACAATGATTTATTAATGAATGAATAATGAGAGAATAAAGGCCCACCGGAGGCTTTGTGCGGCACTGAGCCCAACAGCGGTATGTTGACAGTTGGGTCGTCCATAATGTCTTTATCCAAAGATCGCAGAGTCTGAAACTCATAGAAGTATTCTGCCTGAAAAAGATCACATTGAACTTTCACTAAATTTCTTATTTCTTTGCTGCAAAAACTGCTAAACGCGTCGTATAGATTAGAGATGTTTGGTCACCATTATCTTCCAGTGTACGAAAAAGTGCAACTTGAACTGCTTTTTTAAAATCCTTTTGTTTCAAGGAAGAAAACCAATATTTGCAAAAGTCATGAGGGTCGCCAATCGATTACAGAATTTATCATTTTGGGACGAACTATATCCCTTTAAATTTGTGAGGCGACAAAAGAAGCACGGTTTCGCTCGCTCTCTAATGACCTCAACCCTTTGAGAATTACACACTTGTGAGGACAGCCGTGATGGGAAGGCAAAACACACGGCGCACACACAAAAAAACTGTCCCAAAAGGAGATGAAAGCAAGGCAGACGGCTCTTTTTCTCTCTCTCTCCCTCTTTTTCAGCTCTGTAGATTTGAGGGTGAAGGCTGGCCGGCGTTTGATGAAGGGAAAAGTACACAAGCTGTGTGGAGAGCTTAGCTAATCCTATAGCTGAATGACAATAACCAACACAGATAACTCTCGCTGGCAGACTTTTATGTCGGAGACCTTTGTTCTAAACCCTCAGCGGCTGTCTTTGAAGTGAGCACTAACAGGGGCCAGTACAGAGTAGGCCCATCTCTCTTTCTCTCTCCCTCCCCTTGTTCTTTTAATTTCTCCCACTTGCGTCTCTTTCGTCAAAGACAAAATCCTGGTGTGTGTGTAGATGGATCATTTATCAGTAGAGATTCCTGTACATTCATTTCAAAACAAGCACTTCTGGCCTTATTTAACATTATGAAGTCAAATCGAGCGATTCACAGCGACATACTTGCAGACATAATGACTTTATGGATTTATTACCAGTATTATGGATCAGGTTTGCAATGGCGGATTATTATTACAGCAATTTATTGCCAAAGTGCAAATAAAAAGTGTGTAGTCACATGACAAGGTTTCAGAAAGTCACAAAACACACAATGTATCATGTTATGTGAGCTTAATGCTTTTCATGGTATTACAAAACATATTCAGCTTGACTCTTCAAAGAGTTACCAAACTGGCATGTTTCATTTTTTATATTATAATGTTATGAATGTAAATCAACCAGAGCGGCAAAACGTGTTGTTGTACAGTAAAATATGAAACAGATACATGAAACACAGAAATAAAACGTAATAAATAAACTTTTACATTTATTTATTTGAAGCTTTCTATAAAACAATACCCGTCATGCTGTTGTAAAAGCGGTTTCTAATGAGAGTCTGGTGAGGTAAAAATGGTTTGCCACCGTTTTTGCCAAAACCATAACGAATAACAAGGAAGATCAACAAAATAACAACGCAACAAAGTGATTCCAAATGGAACTTTCCCTTTACAATAAAGCGCGGGTTCTGGCGCGCGTGTTTTCAGTGTGCTGATGACTGCCCAGATGTTTGGCACATGCGTGCCGAGGCGCGCTCACGCGGCGGTGCCGCGCTTTGATCCGTAGTGCGCAGCGTTGCAACACCAAGACGCAAAATACCGCAAGAAATAGAAATGTCATTTTTCAAAAGAAAAGAAAAAGCTAAACCGGGGGCATATATGGGTCAAGTGTCGATTCCGTTTTACCCTGTACGTTTTTTACCACTCCTTTTAAAACTAACTGTTTTTGGTTTCCAGAATGTACTGGGAATGTTAGTTTTTGGTTGCAAATAAACAAATAAATGAATATGTTTTAAAAAACGTACCTAGAACATTGTTATTTCCAGTTGTTTCCCAAAACAAACAGGAACTTATATTCTAACGTCATGGGAACGTCTTTGTTTGATTGGTTTGTAGAAGGCATCATGAAAATACGCGTTCAGACCTTCGTGTAAAGTTCATTGATCAAGTTATTTATGTTTAGATTAATTTCTGTTAAAACCACTTGATTAAGTCTAAGCCATTTTCACTAACATATAAATCAAGACCAAAAGCATCCAGTAATAAAACCTGCAAACCACGTTTACGCATACAGTCGGTCGTTACTAATTTCAGAAAGTGTACAGTATCTGTCATTAGTTTCAGTTGTGTAAAGTGACCCATTTAGATGATTTACAAAAGCACGACTATGCGTGTAGTTCGATCATTCATTGACATGTCCCTTCGTTTGCGCAATCTAACGGCACGTTTAGCTCTAATAATCTAAACATAAGTTCGCTGCAGCTTAAATAATTAGGTTAGTACCTGCTCGGTAGCTTGCCAGGTGAAGTTTACGTGGTGGATATTGACAGGTATGGCGGGCATCCGTTGCTGTGCTTTCCTGAAGTCGTGCGTGAACGGAGCCATTTTACCCTCCGAGACAATTAAAATATCTTCCTCAAAACCTGTTGGACAAAACATGGAGCGATCACAAGCCTCTTAAAGCTTCAAAAGAACTTGGAGAAAAAAATATTCTGCATCGCTATACTTCAGAATGGGGCTCAAATGTCATTGCCCCGGTGCGTAAATCGGGCTAAAATAGTTACCAATTAATATTCTTGCTTGATTGGCATCAATCCACATGTACATGCTTCCTTGCTCTGGTGCGGCTTCGATTAACAAACCAACAAGTAGAAGAATCCACGTTTTAAAGTGCAGTTGAACGGCAGGAGCTCTGAAAGCCATGACTTAATGTGAACTGCCCGGTTTGTTGGGTTTCCCTGCTTGCTTCGCTCCCGTGCGCTATACGCGTCGCAAGCGACTCTTGTATTGACAGAATGATTCGAGCGGACCGTTCCGCAGGCTACTTGTACGCACCAACGTTTGCAGTTTGTACACCTCGCCACGAGGTGGCGTATTGTAACGCCACATAAATGCGTACGCATTTATAAGTTTGTTTAATATTTTGTAACAACCCATCGTGGTGAGTAAATATTTTCTAACATACTCTTAAATATTCCTCCCTGTCGAAATAAATAAGGTGTTATAACGTATGTAATCATCTGACAAAGCGTTTAATTAATTGACAAACTTAGATTTTACTTATTTATTTATAGTCATTTGGACAGTAAAGAGGTGCACACCAAACGCTCTCTGAAAGTCCGTTCTTGTTGAGTCTCATTGTAATGTATGCTCTTTATTGCCAGTCACATTACATTTAACAAACAAGGTAATAATCACTTTCCCATTAAAACGTGGTGTAAAACGTGAATTTGTTGAACAAACATAATTTGAAAAAGAAATAAATAAAACAATACGTGCTATGAGATGATTATATAAAATAAATGAAAAACGTCACATATCAAATTATGGTATAACAATTTGTTGAACAAATATAACAAATAGTAAAAACAAACTAGCATGAGATCATCATGCAAATAACTTAAAACTTTACACTGAGTAAATTTACTATTTATCAAACCAAGAATGGAGTAGAAAGTTTCCTATTTCTTTCCTCCTAAATCGCCCATCTGTCCGCTTACTTCGACGTCACTTCCGCCGTGGCTGGCTGTGTGCGTTTTGTCGTGCAAAGATGGCGTCTGCACAGTTAACGGATGAGGAGCTTTTCTCTGAATTAAAACGACTCGGCTTCACCCCAGGCCCGGTGACGGAGAACACACGGCCGGTGTATTTAAAGAAGCTAAAAAAGCTGCGGGAGGAGCAGCCTCGAGGATCCAGGAGCGGAAAGGGGCGCAACAGCAGCGGGGCGACCAACAACAACGGCGGTGGCGGTAACAGCGGCAACACCGCGGCGCGAGCACCAGGGTTGAGCGCCAGGCCACCGGCCAGTGACGTCACGCGTCGGAGCGCCGGCGGACGACCGACGCCAGGCGAAAAGCGCAGTACGGACAGAACCGGAAAGTTCGTGTTGGGCTTCAGCTCGGACGAGTCGGACGTGGAGGCGCCGCAGAAGAAAGCAGGCCATAATCACGGCGGCGCCAGCAGGAGAGACCGAGGATCCGCGTCGCAGACACCCATCAGGCCTGCGGGAACACCCGCCGCTCGCAAGAGCGAAGTCAGATACTCTCTCGGGTTATCCGTGGACAGAAAAGGCGTATCTGGGTCTCCGTGGTGGACAGATCGGGCTAAATCCGGTATAGGCACGGATGAGAGAGATTACGACGACGATCAGGAGGAAGCAGAGACAAACAGCCGGTCGCTGAACGGTAATAAGGCGTTTTACGTGTCTAGTAGTAGTAATAGTAACAAGTTAGTCAAGGATTACTCCGACACCGACGAGGAGGAGGAAAAGGAGGGTGATCGAGACCGTCCCCGCGAGCGCCGTTTGACTTCCAGACACAGTCCTCCGAAACACTCCTCCTCGTACCTAAGCGCCTGGAGCTCGGAGAAGACGGCGGTCAGAGCGCATGATACCACAGACTTCAGAAGTCTAGACATGGATGGGGAACGAAGGGAAGACGATGACAAGGAACCAAGCTTCCTGAGTCGCAACTACTCGAAACCGTCCGGTTTCTTTTACGGGGATGACGGTAACAACAGCAGCCTGTCGGGTTTTACAAAGAACCACCTCGACAACGGAGACGGCGAGCCCGCCAGCAGCACCGCCAGTCGGTTTAGTGTCGGGCTGAGACCGCGGTTTTCGTCCTACACCGGACTGTCTGCGACATACCGGCCGAACCACTCAAACCACACCGGTTCGAATCACTCCTACAGCCATGCCACATCTCTCAAACCTAAGCAGCACACGACGGTCCCGGAGGACGATCTCCTGCAGCAGTTTAAAAGAGAAGAGGTGTCCGCCACCGGGGGCTTCAGCGCTCATTACCTGTCCATGATCCTCCTGACAGCCGCCTGCCTGTTCTTCGTGGTTCTGGGCCTCATGTATCTGCGGATGCGGGGCTCCAGCACTTCAGGGACGGATGCAGTCAGTAAGTATCAAGTGTAGAGCCAGTCATTATAATTTTATATCATTTTTAACGGGCATGTTTTTCAAAACGTTACATTTCAAAACTTAGGTAGCATTTTGGGGCATTGTAAGTACTTTAGCCTTATGAAAATACATTGAATTACATGTGCGTCGTTATACTGACAGATAACCATATTCATATACCACAGTACACCAATGTATTTAAAGAAATATCATATTACTTTTTATTTTTTATTTACTTTTAACCGTCAAATCAGGTGCTATCATGCCCCAAAAGTGTTTCTTGATCTGTTTTCACTAAACATGGTTCCAGTGTCTGTGCTGAATATGTCACGTCTCATGCTTTAGAAAGTTCTTTACAGTTCCTGTCATTGTTTCTGCAACTTCGTAAGTCAAACATTCCTAATCTGCGTCGCAGTTATCGCTGCAGACTATTTGCACCTTCTTAGACAGGAAGTGGAGCATGCCACTGCAGCTGTACGGGACAGAGGGAGGTATTTTCATTAAAAAACAGGATTGTGCTTGATGGTATGTCACAAATAACTGGCAGGTGGCTGCTTGAACCTTCACTTTAAATGCTGCAGTAGGAATTTTGAAGTAATAAACTTAATACCTAATCGTTCTCCAAGCGTTACTGTTGATCTGCATTTTCTTGCCTATATAGTGTTGTATTTTAGTTTTTCCCAGTTCTTGTTTTTTCTCACAAAAAATTAGATCAGCAAAGATAAGTGGTTTTGGATGACTACACCTCAAAATCCCATTTTAATGCATTGCTGTGAACAAAAAACATTAATTGTACTCCGAATATAATATCACAATATATCTTGATTTTCACATTTTCAGTATTGAACATTAATACGTCACTAAAACTGGTCTCATAGTCTCCAGATATTGGTGTGTTGTAATCACTCTGTTAAAATATGAGAGCCAGCAATAATCATTTGAAACATTTCCCCCAGATAAGAGAAAAATCAAAGTCTGTTGGACGCGCATGTTCTGCCACTCCGTTTAAATGGCTTAAGTACCATCAGAGTGCAGTGCTTTTGAGGCAAGAGGCGTCTCATGAGAGGAAGCGACTGATGAATTACTATGTATATTTGTGCTATGGCCGGTCGCTCAGGGAGAAAGCTTTGACTGGAGAGCGAGCTGCAGACATGTAGGTCACAGACGAGCTAAAGCGGACTAATTGTCTGTCTCTCAGGGGAATCTGCAAGCCTGTGGCCAGCTAGATAGACTGACTTCCCTGGCCGTCTGAATGCCCAACTATCTGATAGACGCTTTCATTTCTGTGGAATTCCGGCTATGTTGAGAATGTTATACTGCCTGTTACCATTTTATGTATTGTGGCCAAAATGCAAATGATTTATATGAATTACCAGAAAAACTATTGTGTGAAATAGTGTATCCAGCTTGTTTCCAGTGTGATGAAATGTCAATAGAAATTTTAGTTGTAATTTTTGACTAATTATTTGATCAGACTGCCGAATGTTAAGCTGTTGAAATGTTAAATGTTAAGTTCGCCACTCACCCAATGAAATATGTTGAGTTTGCTGTTACATAATACATAGTTAAATTCTCGTTTTAATGTATAGAAGGCTTAGTTATGTACTGCATAGTAAGCTAAAAGAGCTAAAGTTTTCTCAGCTCAGATTGAATGCTAAATATTTGATGTTTCAATATGTCTATTTTGAATCAGCCTTGTGGATAAAAATCTGGTGTATTTTAGATGAATTAGCCCAAGAATTCATTTTAAAACAGATTTATTTTTATCATAAATCTTAAAGACTCACAATTTGAATGAACTCTGTAGCTCCACCAAACCGACAGCCAAATTGGCAAGGAAAACATATGCAAAATTGGTCCTTGACCATCTTTGAAACAGCCACCTGAATCTGCGTTGAGCTGTCTCGCTCGTGAAACGTAATCGCTGTTGTGTTGTAACAGTATACCTCTTCATCTCTGCTCCCTAAGGAGATTGCGATATTAAATGTCTTGCGACATCAGACGACTCGCATTTTAGATGCCAGACAAAATACAGCGTGCGATTGAGACATGCCGGGCGCTTACTGTGCTAAATCAGGGCCTTGGCTAGAGCAAGGAGAGAGGCAAATCTTCAGACAGTGACTCAAGTGTGAGGCGATGATGGGCCCTCACCCTCAGTCACTCCCTCAAGTGCGAGACTGTGAGCTGCCTTCTGCTGTAGTCACTCTTTGTGTCTGCCTGTGGGTTGAGAAATGTTGTTTATATTTCTATTCTTTTTGCAGACCCCTGCTGCTACTGGACTGCAAATGATTTACAAACTGCTTCTGATGAGTAATGCCCTTTTTTTCCTCTGTCTTTTAGTCAAGAGCCACCCGTTTGGACCTAAATTTGATGAGGATTATGTAAGTATCTGTCTGATCAGTTGTTTGTAAGGTTTAACGTAGTTAAGCAATTGAACAATATATAATTGTATCATGCTTTACATATTAATGGTAATTCAACAGAACGACAAAGACAGAGAGCACATGCTGAACCTTCTCCTGTCTCTACATGACTACCTGGCCAACGTCGCAGGTACGCGTGCTATTACAACCTTCAATGAGCCTCAGACTCAACTCTTTTCTTTGATAAACATAATGCTGGGTTGAGATTTTGAGGTTGTGTATTTGAAGCTCAAAGTTTTAATATAAGGCAGTGCTGAAATATAAAAAAACCTTGTGATTTCCTTTAAGGACAACATGATTGTGGAGACCAGAACAATCCCTTGAACAGAAGTGTCACCTTAAGCAAAGCCTCCGAGTACCTCAAGGTTTGTTCGGTTTTTTTTAGTATTTTTTTTTCTTTAGTATTTGATCCTGCGTTTTCACAAACGTGAAGTGGCTCTCTCCTCAAACTTTTAAAGAGACTTGAATTATTCCTTTGGGTCAAAGAAGGTTGTTTTTGAATTAAATATACATTTTGTATAACTTTTAAACGTAGAACTACTTGCTCTGAAAAAAGTGCAATGAAACAAATTCACATTTTAATTAAATTTTAATGAAATCTTTCTGTAAAGCGCCAAAATGAAGCCTACGAAGACTTGATTGGAACATCTTTAGAGTGGATCATAAAAACCAAAGATGTTGTCGGAATAAGGTATGTAATGTATATCAGACAGTATTTACTGAAAGTTCATCTTAAGTGTCACCATGAAATTAAAGCTGTAACGGTCTTTTCTTACCTGTGGTGTTGCATATCTGTGTGAAACGCCTTCTGGAATGAGGAAAAACAGAATATGATTTTGTTCTTTGGGAATTGATTGGATAGGTGGAAGTTGGAGGGATTGCCATTGGACAGGCAATATAGTTCCGCCCTCAAGGAAAGACATGTCATCAAAAGATGTCGTTCTGTGGGGGAGGTTAATATTTTTGGTTAAAGATTACGAGGACGCATGAATTTTGTGACTAAATTATTTCTAAATTTCTAAAAAAAAACAACGCTGCAATATTCTAAAAAAAAGAAGGTACATTTTGATTTCATGGTGACTTTAAATGCGGTCAACTTCAGAGGTGTACGAGATTGGAAAATTCACCAATAGATGTAGATGTAATTTACGTTTGTATTAAGACAGTGTATGTATTCGCGATGATGTAATGTTCATAGCATGTCTCTGTGTGTGCTGTTCTGTGTAGGTTGATTGGCACTGACCCCGATCAACCTGTAGAATATTTATCAGACATCTCACGGCTGGAGTCCATCCACCCCCGCATGTCCTTCTTCTGCCGCTTCAGACGGGCCTTCTTCACCGTGATCCACAGAGTCCTCCTCATCCTCGCAGGTGAAGAATGAAAACTGAGTTCAGGCGAAACAGATCTGAGATCAGTTTTGGTTTGGGTAGTGGAAACTGAATCAGGATTCTTCTTCTGTTTCTCTGAAGGCATCGGTGTAGTTTGGGGTTCGGTGTATTATATGAAATACAGATGGCGCAGAGAAGAGGAGGAAACGAGGCAGATGTACGACATGGTGGAGAGAATCATTGGTAAGACCAGCACTTCACTTGAGGAGATAAGATTCATCCAAAGGCTCCGAGATGCATCTTAAATCCTTGTGTTTTTACAGATTTAATGAGGAGCCACAACGAGGCCTGTCAGGAAAATAAGGACCTGCAGCCATACCTTCCCATTCCCCACGTCCGTGACTCTCTGGTCCCACCTCAGGACAGGTACGCCGTCCTCAAAAATTACATATTGATATTTGAGGAGCTTTAGACCAAATATAAATGTCAATTCCCGATCAGTTTTGGTGTGGATCGCCCTCTTTTTATAATCCAATCAATTTTAGATGGATAAAATCAAGCTCCGCCCATTTAAAAAAAATCTTGTTGAATATCCTGTTTTACTCAGGCGTGCATCGCATTAAGCAAGTAAAATGGGTTGCTGAGTCCTTTTCTTATTGGCTTTTTACAATAAAACCATAAAAAAAATTCTTTTAAGTCATTTAGATGACACCAAATCTAGAACTTACCAAGATTTAGATGAATTTTCCCGTGAAATGTTGATGAATTTGTTACCAAATACAAAGACAGGAGAACTGAACAGATTTCTCTTTAACAGAAAGAAGATGAAGAAAGTATGGGACAGAGCCGTCACCTTCCTCTCAGCTGACGAGTCTCGCATCCGGACAGAAACCCAGAGGATTGGAGGTGCAGACTGCGTGGTGTGGAGGTGGCTTCAGCCCTCAGCATCACCTGACAAGATGTCCAGCGTGACTTCTAAAGTGTGGCAGGGCAAAGGTAACACGTCTCAGCTTTCTCTTTGTTTGTAATCAGAATCGGAAGTAACCTGTTTGTACCTGCATGGTTTTAAAGCAGCTCGTTGTATTCCTCAGCCTTTCCATTGGACCGAAGAAATTCGCCACCAAACAGCTTAACACCGTGCTTGAAGATTCGCAACATGTTCGACCCTATGATGTAAGTTTGCAAAGAAAGCTAACATGTAACTCGACATTCATAATGGAACTTTCGGACAAGATAATGATGCAGGATTAAATATGGACGCTTGCCTGATCAGATTTTTGAGCATTTTGATTGGACGAGTGAATAGTGTTTGTTTTTACAGGGAAGAGGGGGAAAACTGGCACCTCGCCATTCAAGAAGCCATTTTGGAGAAGTGCAGTGATAATGACGGAATCGTTCACATAGCTGTGGACAAAAACTCAAGAGAGGTTTGTTTCCCCTAAGCTGACCTGACTGTGTGGGTCAATGGACAGTGTGCTGTCTGGGCATATATTCCCAGAAGCACTAACGAGGGTGTTTTAATAATAATCATCTGTATGCTTTTATTAATGTCCAGGGCTGTGTTTATGTGAAGTGCCTTTCAGCAGAGCATTCTGGGAAAGCCTTTAAAGCACTTCATGGTTCCTGGTTTGATGGTAAGCTAATATGTTGATGTTCAGACTGTTAGTCCGCATGAAAAAGGAACACATGTTTTCACGTGTGTGAACACAGAAACTGAATCTAGCTGTCCAACTTGCTGTCCTTCTAGGTAAGCTTGTGACGGTGAAGTACCTGCGTTTGGATCGCTACCACCAGCGTTTCCCACAAGCCCTGGGCTGCAACACGCCCCTCAAGCCCACCAGCTCCAGTATGAACAGTATGTCACGCCTGAACCAGCGGTCCAGCATGTCCAGCTCGCTGGGTTTCTCTTGAAGGACACGCCGACCATCACCACCACCATCGCTCTCCTTTTCAAGTATATATAAAGATCCTTTCTCTTGCGTCCTCCCCTGTGAGAACCGTATCCAGGAGCTTTTTAAAAGTCGGGCAACCTGAGTACACCCAGTCGACTGTCAGCTGTATGCAAGCAATGGTGTTTAAACCTTTGAGCTGCTGTGTTGTTCCTAGTTCTCTGTCCTTTGGCATCAAGCAAAGCAAGTGAGATGTGGACACTGGTGGAGAAATCTGTGGAAAGAGAGTCGGACTTTAGAAATCCTCTTTTCCTTCTCATATCTGGTGCAAATTGACACAAATTTCCATATTTCTCCGTGTGTTTTGTTTGGTTTTTTTAATACACCGTCTTCACGGTTTTAAGGAAACAAAATGGCTTCCAGCTCCGTTCCGATTTAAAAACACAAACGAGAGTGATCAAACAGTTATTTCTGATCTTAAGCATCTGCGTTTTTACACAACTAACTCCCCTCCTTAATTTCAAGGAGCTATGTTGGGCTATGCATAGCTGCATGTGCTTGTTAAAGTATGCCGATATTTAAGCTTTGAATTGTATCATATATTGTGGATGTTTATTTTTCATTTTTTTTTTTTCTTTTTTTTTTGTATTTGTTTTTTGTAGTTTTTAGTCCCAGACCGGCATGCACACACTCTAGTTAAGGAGTGCTGTAAATATTTCATTGGTGGTGGTTGATGTCATTTGTATAAAACTAAAATCGTCATAAGCTCTCGTTCATTTCTTGCCAACAGAGTAACTTCACTGATTTTACTGCATTCGGAGACGTTGTATGGTGGTTTGGACCACAGGGTCATTTTCTACATGGCTTTGAAAGAGTAATGAACAAAAGTTCTGGTCCCTTTCAACGCTGTATTTCTGAACACTAGCCTCAGTTGTTACAGCCTGATTATATTAAAGTATATAATTATTTACTGTTGTTTATATTTTAAAAGTTACGCTTTTCCATTATAATTGGTGCAAATATTATCTTTTGTTTCCTCACACATATCTTAAATTGTAATTCCACCCTGTTACTGTTTTTAAATGTCCCCAGACTTCCTGAAAATTCCAGTGGAGATGTTTTTTGATGGAAGTTCTTTTTGAACTTTTTTCCACACACTTGTGCGGCCCCACAGCGTGTCAGTCGAGACCTGACGATCTGTTTTGATTCTGATTTGTACTGGGACACATTCATAAACAGAGCATGCTGTGCTGCGTTGTCTATTTTGAATCCCACAGATTTATCAGCTTTTGTTTAGATGCAGTTGGGGTTGATATGAGGTTAAATAAAATGTAATTGTTTATTAATAATGCTCATTTCCTCTTGTGTACAGTTTGTTGCGCATTTACACACACATTTTAAAGCCTTAATGTGCCTTAGATTTGTGCCAAATATAAATGTAGTTTAAGTGTTGATAAAAATAATTAAATAGGCTGAAAACAGGAATGTGCTCCATCCAGTAATTTAACTAATTAATAATATTACAAGAAAATCTTTAGTATAGCTAAATTATAATGACCATAATTTGTTCTTGCATCACTTATACCGGTTGTCAAATCATATGCGTTAAATTATCACAAGAGTCTGCCTTCATTCAAACATGACTGTTATGCTTTCTAACTAAATGTAGATGAACAATTGCATAGCAATACATTTTATTTGCTCTTAGACAACAAATGTAAAAAATAAACTGTATTTATACCACAAACGTGTGACAACATGCCCCGACCGTATAAATTCATAAGAAATTACGTCTAAAAAGTCCTTCCATATTTGTCTCACCATAATCCTGTATAACAAGAATTAGTGTTCTTTAGCTAATAACCAAATAATAACATAAATTATGAAAGAAATTAGTTTAATGATAATTCACCTGATAAAGCCCCACAAACTGCTTTGCGTTGACTAACCATGCGCTCAAATTACGCAATGCTCATATTTGGAGCGTCGCTGACCGCCGGCGAGAGGAATTTCCCACAATGCACTTGTCATTACCTAAGAAGTACACAGAGACGTGTCGCTGTTTGACAAATGCGAAGCTCTCCAAACGGTCCCTGTTCTTTCTCCAGCCTGCTGCTCTGTCCGGTCTTAGCGCTATTTCTTCTGTCTGGTACGTTTAACTATGTTTTACTACACATTTTCCGGGTACTTTTGCGGTACGTTGCAGGTGATATAAACAGCTGTCATGGACTGCGCGTTCAACACGTCACGGAGTACCGTCATACTACACTGACATTTTAAAACTGACGCAGTTGTAATAAAGTGGGTTGTATGCCGCTGTTTTACGTTTTATTTCAATGTTTTTATTTTTATACGATGTAAATATGGTGTAAATAGCCCAAGCGGGGTATTGATTTGTGGTCATCTATATGAGACATATCAGTTACGCATGAATACTATGTTTCCTCCCACAGGTGACGACGTAGAAGCGAAGCATTGTTACGTAACGTTGTTAATATTTCACGTCATGTTTATTTCACGTTTATTTAACTCTTTAACTTACAGACGCCTGTTTAAGCGAACTTTTGACTGGCTCTGTACGTCTATATGTTACGGTGTAGATTAAACCGTTGTATGCTGTTACTGGCGTTATTGTCTGTGCTCACTAATGGTAATTCAGTCACTGAACCTTCTGGTGTTTTCCACACCGGGGTTACAGTATGTGCCAAATATTGTTCACTGTGTCTATAACCAAACAGCTTTTCACATGCTTGTGAGATGTTTATACACTACGTGTGCTGTTCCAGCTATTGTTCACAAAAACAAATCCTGCTGGCCTGTACAGATCAGCCTGCCTTTTAAAACAATTCAGGCCTTATTACTCTCTGTACTATGACCATATATAGTTGTGACTCTTGCCTCCAGTATCAAGCATGCTGTTTATAAACTGCATTGATATTTTCTGTGCTTGGACTTGATGTTTTGTATATTATCTGGCATGCATACAGATAATTGTTTGTAGTTCAATTGAAAAGTCAGTGTATAATGAAAAACAGTTGCTAAAAGACGCTCTGTCAAAACTTCAGTCACTGTCAGTTTAAAATAGGTTTGCTTTTTTCAGATTAATGAAATTAAATCTTATTTCCGTACGTGCGTTGCGGTGCATCTGTGGTGATTCATTAAAATGTGCAGACAAGATTCTGACAGAGGTAAAAGTTAAAAATAGATTTGCTTTCTCCGTAGAACAGGGGAATTAATTCAATAACATGATTGTGTTCGCAAAGCAAACAAAAAGGAAAGGATCGCTTGTTTTAAGTCGTTAAAAAAGACGTTTCAGAAATGCCAAAGATGTAAACAAAGCTGAGGACAGTTACTCACCTATGGTGTCATACTCTGCAGTAACTAAGTGTTCTCTATTTATAATCTGCTGTAGAGGTCTGTACCGGCTATTTTTAAAACATGGCCCTGCTTGTGTCTGTATCTGTGCATGTGTTGAAATCACTCCTGCCTAGATTTAACTGAAGATTTACTGAAGTCGCACGTGTCGTAAGATTTTAGTCTCTGCATTGTAAATTTACATCTGAATTATGAATAATTGTGTTTGTTTGTTTCTTCGCACTTAAGTGCTACGGTACAGAAGAAGTGCAGTAGAATAGTAATTTATAATATAATAGTTTGTAAACATTTTATTGAAAGAAGTGTTAATAAGCTGTTTTAAGGTATAGTTTGTTTTTGTTCTCAATTGACAGTGACCCCAAAAAGCATTTGGCAGGTGTCAGTGCCATTGAAAAATGAAGTTTGTTCAAGAAACAGCATTGTTAGCATAAAAGCTAGTTGTTCTATGACATATATGTGACACATGGCATCATTTGTATGGATATGCCTCCTGGGTTTATTGTTATAATCTAATGCATTGACATTCAGTCATTTGTAACTGTGACTTAATACTTTATGGGTCCACCGGAGGAATAAGCAATATTTTCTTACGTATTTTGTCATCCGGCTGTCTTCCCGTGCATCTTTTTGTTGCAGCAGATGGAACATCATTTATTTTTCACTGCACACCTGTCTGACCACTAGATGGACCTCATGCTTTATAAACCAAACGTTTACTCTCATTCAGTTTCATTTTGAGGTTTTGCTCAGACCACCTGTCTTCCACACTTCCTTTGACTGTAACAGTATTAAAGGTATCTATATCTTGGAGAAGGTGATTTTCAAAAGAGTAATTGCAACATCTTGACTCCTAAATGCTTGACTACTAAGTGACACTGGCCCACTCCTTCCTGCTCTGTTTCTCATAGCTCGGTCTCACTGTATGCTCAAGTTTGCCATAGGCCAGAATGGCTGCCCGTCTCCTCCGATCCATGGCACCTTTTGCCGCCATGGCCCTGTTCCAGTGCAGGCACTCGCCTAGAGCCACAGGGCAGCTTCTGTCTCTGACTCCGCCCACTGCGCTAGGTACTGTAACCAATCAGCTTTTGAGGCTGTAGTTCCATAATGGGCTATTTTTTGTCTTATATGCAAATTTAAGTTATCTGTAGATTGTTGTGCTGTGTGTTGTTTTAGAGGATTGAACACCAAGCCTTGTGATCTGCTGGCGTTCAGTTCCTGTAAGTTAGTCTAGTTAACACAGGTGAACTTGTGGACTGGTATGAGTGTGAGTTGAGTGTACTAGTTAAGTCTTCTACTGATATCAGACTGACGTGCTACAGCCATAAAAACAGCTGATGAGTTCAGTATTTAGTCATTTTATCTGTCGCATATGCAAATTGCATCTGGCTTGTTTCCTCTTGTTGACACAACTCCATTAAAATTGATGACATGCCTCCGTTTCATACAAACTTTAAAAGGGAACAAAAATTAGGAAATGATATTTTGCATTAGGAAAGTAAAGGTCATTACCAGAATCAATAAGATGCATTTAATTCATGAGGATTTTCATGAGTGTTTCCCCTGTTTTATCATTACCAGAGTGATTTTTTTTTTTATGATTCGGTTTATTATTCCCATTATTCCTAATGGTGATTCTCATTACTGTAATATAGTTTGTGTACTGTGTTACAGTAATGACACACTGCAATGTTTTTCGATGTGAATCGGCTAAGGCCGGGCAGGTGCAGAACAACATGATGTTTTTGTGGGTATTGTAATGGAAATGAGATGGAAATGAAATGCCATGAAAATGTGGCACTGTAAAACATTTTAATAGTCTTAAAAAAACATCTTTCTTTAAGCAAAATACCCTAAATTTCCTATTTGTGTTTATTCTGGGGTTAAATGTGACGTCTGCTGTTTTGTTGTCTAAACATACAGAAAAAACTTGATCTTTTAATACAGTTAAAATGTAACTCTAACCTTCGGTTCAAATGTATATTTGACTGTCATACAGGTGAATAAAGAATATCTCATTTGAATCGTGGGTACTGTGTAAACCTCATCTTTACAACTCCTGTTCACCTCTCTCTCTTTACACAGCGATGTTAATCAGTCTCTCCCTGCATGAGACGTGTCAGACGTCCCGTGATTGGCCACTCTAAGTGTCTGTCACTGTGACTGACATCTGTGTTGACCAATGTTGTGTTCTCTCTCCTTCCTCTCCCTCTTCGCCTCTGTTTGTCCTGTTTCTCTTTTAGCCTGAGTGGTAGGAGGGTGTTTAAGCGGGCGACACCTGTCTCGCCCCTGTCTCTTGTCCCAGCAGCATCAGTTTCTCCAGCCATGTCCGGGTTCAATCTACTGCATCTGGTCTCCCAGGGTCAACCTGTAAAACTGAAGGCTTGTGGGCTCCCCTCAGGTCACCTGGATGCTGTGTGTGTGTGCAGTGCGCTCTGCTGCTTTCTCGAGCTCTCCTATGCTTTACCTCTGTGTGCGCACGCGGGCGCGAGCCCTCGGCAAGGGGTGTGTGTTTGGTTTGATGATACGGTCAATTGTAGAGAAACCAACTTCTTAATTGGTCTAAATTAAGCCTGATGCCGAGCTGTATCTGACAGAAAGTGTTCTTGCTTTGAATGGCCTATTATAAAAAAAAGGGGCTTGGAAGTGCATGTTTGTTCATTTGCTGATTTGGAACATGACCGATATTCAGATGAAGCGATAAAACTCTTGTCTCTTCTTGGTCATAAATGGCTGCTTGTTATCAGGTTTCATCTGATGCTTTGGTTGGTTTCTCTGCATTTGACGAGCCCCGAAACGTCACATTTGCTTTGCTGTTTCTTTTCTGTTTAGCTCTTCAGTTGCTCGTGGATTAACACAACTCACAATTTTATCTTCTTTTAAGCTTGCATGCCCAGTCCAGCTTCAACATTAACTGATCATTTCTACTAATGATTGCTTTGTGTTCCAAAACATGTTCCCTTTTAGGAGTGACACAACATGAGACTAAAGCTTGCAAGAAACATGGTGCCTTCGGAGGGCTAATTTAAAAAGAATAAGACTTCACCAAACATCATTTGTGTATTGGTGCATCTTTTAAACAGATTGATCAGTATTATTGTAATAATGGAAGTTTGTGTCAAACATAACATACCTAGACTGGCATTTGCTAAAGAAATTACCGGGCTTAAAAGGCAGCAAAATAATGTTTGTTTGTGTTTTTAGTTTACATGTTAAAATACTTTGCCGAATCCCAGCGTAAAATACAGGGACGATTGTAAGGCAATTGTAGGCTTTTATTTTTGCATTTCTGGTGCTAGTGGTTTGAAATTACACAAGCTTCAGGCTTTAGTTATAGGTAAGCTTAAAAATTTGGCTTTAATATTGTACACATGAAATACTGCATTAGTGACACTTCTACTGTACGATAAACAACCTACAACGCAGCCATTGAATATGATTGAATAGATGTGAGAAAGTCAAGACCAATCACAATTCAGTACGTAGGAATTATGATGATATGTATATATATATATATATATATAAATATAATATTTATGAAAAGCTATACACCTGAGATTGAAATGATCCACAGTGCAGACTAACACACTAACAGAACACTTTCATAATGTACAGTGCTGACCTGCAAGCACTGTAAAAAATACATGAATTGCCAAGAACACAGGTGCCCAGGGGTAGAGGGGATATTTTGGGTTTGAAGTCATACGAGCAAAAGGGACGTGCTAAAAACAAATCTTGCCTCTAATTAGGAAATAACTTACCCTTGAGGTTATAGAGGAGGGATGCCGGAGAGTCGTGCTGATTTGTGGAGTGACCTCTCAGTGCACCAAAACTAAATCATTTGCAGGGGGTGACACAGACCAAATTCCTGAATTTCATTAAATGCCTCCTAAGAGACTTTTTTAGACAAACCAAGAAATAAAACACGTTTTCTTCAACCCCCCCCCCCCTCCTCCCTCCATACACAAAAAATAGGAATTCTCTCCCATCTCGCTAATAGGATCCAGAGACGAGAGGGGGGATATGGGAGATCCTGCAGGGAATGGGGGGCTCCTCTCCGGACTCTCTTCCCTGTGTTTGTCAGAAGTAACTTTGTACTCGCTGGTCAGAACAGAGCCCATCAATGGAACCCATTCACCAGAGGGACCTTTAAAGACCCCATTATTTCCTTTTATTCACATGGTTTCAATCTTGTCGAGAGGAATTCTCCACATAGACTAAATGAAGGGGACCCACTCTTACCCGAACACAAGCTGTAAAACCAGAGGAACAATAAGGCAGGAGATCGGACCCCCCGTAAACACGGCAACGAGTAAAAAAAACGCTGTTATTAGCTGAAAATATGTGGAGGAGAGGGAGAAAGTCCGCAGTAATTGGAAATTGCTGCAGAATTGTGTGTAATTCAAACCCACTGCGTGTCCCTGTGAATAAATAGGGTTCAGATGGACATATGGCCCCTTAAAAAAAACATGACAGCAGTGCTTGTCATCATCTTTAAGACCTCAACATTTCCAAAGTGGATGTTTGTGACCGGTATTTGCCAGTAACTGTTATTTGCCCAAAGTTAGTTGGGGACCAATTTAACACTGACAAAAAGTTGTGATGGCAATTAGTCAGTTTTGGGATTGACCTCCAGGGGTCAGCATTGTTGTAAAACTCAGAAACAGTTGCGTTAAACTGTAGAGGTAGAGACCAAAGTCTTCTGGACAAACAACCAACACGAGCCCTCCTCTGAAATGCCATAACTCACCGTGTATGTTATGCAGAGAAAATGTAATTTGCCACAGTGCAATACTTTGGCTGTAGCACATCAATGACGTGGAAGCGTTTGGGATGTGTGTGTGTGTGTGTGTGTGTGTGTCACTGAAATTGTGACTTTTCTGTTCCAGGCAAGAGTCACCTCATTCGTTAAAATACACCTTGATCGCCCAAACAATTTGCAACAAAAATGACCAAGCCACAGTGCTGACTCCTGCTTGGAAGGAGTCATATAGAAGCTTAGAATAGGGTTGTTTTGTTGTTTATTGAAAATACTGGAGGTTTTGCAGGTTTTATTGGCAATTAGGGACTGTTGTTTGCCTTACCTTACGCTCTGCTCTGTAGGAACGTGCCGTAGCAAGAAAACATGGCCCAAAACCTTCCCAGAGGAGGAGCTGAGGAAACGGTTGACTCCGATGCAGTACCATGTTACTCAGGAGAAAGGCACAGAGAGGTGAGCTACCCACCCTATCCGAAAACCACCCCAATATACCACAACTAGTAAAAGGTATGGACACATTTGGTCATAGGAATTCATTCGGAATATGTGGTTTGTGGGTTCTCGTAATATTTTGTTTTAAAGCTGTGCCTACATGCGGTTTTTACAAAGCTAAATTTACCAGGTGCATTGAAAACATTTATAATCTGGAGAAATAAGTGCCCAGAACGCCTTCAAAAGTCAGGATATTGGTTGACAGAAATATTTTTCGCAATAAAAATAATGTATTGCAACACAAATATCTGGTAACGCTTTACAATAAGGTCTCATTCATTAACTTTAGTTAGCTATTAGCGAACATGAAGTGACAACTGAAAATTATACTTATACAGCATTTTTAATCCTTGTTCATGTTACTGCATGCAAACACAATTGTTCATTGATCGTTCACGTCGTCCTCTCTACATAGATTCTTTACGCTTAAAACGTGCGGAACGTTTTCCTGAATGAGCAACAGCAGTCAGATAGATGGATGCTTTGTAGAAGGATGTAAAATAGAAGGGAAAACACGGACACTTCCTCTTTCTCCCTCCATCGCTCGGTGGTAAAAAACACACGTGGGGAAAGTATTTATCGGCCCATTGGCAGGAGGAATGTGAAAAATGCCCTTAGCCTGGGAGAGAAGAGACCAGACCCGGAATGGTGCATTCTGGGAGTTTTTGTCCCAGAGTTTCACTGTTTTGAGACGTACAATCCACATTGCGTTCTCTGATCCAGGTTAAGAGATCTAGATTCGAAAACACAAACACAGGGCACAGAAAATCTATACGCGCTTTGAAGTACGCAAGCACCAGTAATGCACTCACTCCAGCATACATTCTTAATCATGAAATTGTATTTATTTTTATGTTGCATTCAGTGCTTTCACAGGAAAATACACAGACAACAAAGAGGAAGGCACGTACCACTGTGTCGTCTGCAGGGCACCTCTTTTCAAGTAAGTGGCTCGTTTATAACATGACCTCTACCTTTATTCTTTATTTTGTGGGTTTTTACCGTTTAAAACTCTTTCTACACACTTTCAACTCAAGTTACACAACCATTTGCCATTAAAACACTAACAACGACTATTTCTTATGTTCATATAAGATGATTGATGACGTCATACATGTAGCAGCTGATGGTTGTTTTAGCACTTGATTTGCTAAGTCAGATGAATAGCACAAATTGTTTTCTGTGTTCACACCTCATTGCTTTTCTTGTCTTGTCTTCGCAGGTCTGATAAGAAGTTTGACTCAGGATCAGGTATGTTTCCGCACTCCCCCATATTTGATTCGTTCACTAAATCTTTAATATTAAAGATTATAAATCGGTCTAAACGAAACGCATCCGTCTTTCGCGTTTATATGTTTGCACATGAACACACAGGGCCGTTCTGTGTAAAAACGGGTTCTTATCTTCTCAGAACAGCTACAGTAATACAGTAGCTGATACTATGCAGGATGTCAACAAAAAGAATAGAGAAGAACCGATAATGTTCTTCTCCACCTCACTCTTGTTCTTCACAAAGGGAGAGTTTGACCTCATCAACCTCGTTTCTGGTTGATTGCAAGGACAAATGTGAATCCAGTCAACTGTCTAATGGGCTGCAAGTGTGAGGCGTGAAACCTCACATGCTCCATGATTTCTGATTTACAGCACCTACATTAAACAACAGCCGGAGTTAAGAAGCTCACAGAATGTTTTAATGAGCGCTATCTGCTCCTGTGAGATTAATGATGCTGGCCGGGAACGTTTGACCACTGTCATTTATAATCTGTCGGAATTCTGTGGTTCGGAATTTGTCCACATCAAACTTTGGCAATCTTCCGTTGCAATTAGGAAATACCTTCATGTGCGCTCGGGAATAACTGTTGAATTAGTGTGTTTCCCACTGAAGACAAAAAAGAGTTTTTTTCCATTTAATTTGATTTTTTTTTAATCTCTGAATAGATGGAGTTTGAAATATGTCCATTACGGTCTTTGTTAATGGTTATATGTCGATTTCTGATTTGCTTTTATGTTCGCCAACTTATTGTTTAATACGCACTTCGTTTTGAACGTGGCCGCGCAGGTGAGCGTTACGTCTGGATCGAAGGTGCAACACTCATGTAAACAAATTCTATATTGTGATCATATGGCTCATTCCTGGAAGTGCTTGTTCGTAACATGTGCCGAAAGGATTTATTGTTGCAATGACATTGTTTTCTCTTATGAGGTTAAGATGTGTGCAGAACGTTGTCTTAAACAGCTCTCATCAGCTCGGGCTAAATGACTGTTGAGTTGATGTTAAGTGTATACAATGCCAATATAATATAGTGCGGCAACGCTTTGTTGATTCGTTACAGATCCGAGATACGAATCCCATACTTCTGCAGCGCGGCGCATGCTATTTTTATACAGTCCCTACACGACGTATATGTGCATGCGTGAATTCTCCACAGAAAACAGCCAGAAATGAGAAACATCTGGGGGCCGTGTTGAAAAATTGGATTTTCGCTCATTTATGTCTTCGGTGCAGCGATGGGAGCCAAATGTCCCGCAACGCATACGGTCAGAACTGCAGCCCAGACTCGCATAGACTCAATTTCCTGTTTTGTTACTGCTCTGCTACACTGTGTTCCAACACAGTACTCCATTCACTGGTGATAAAGTTCCATTGGATCTGCTCTACAATGATCCGCCGGGATTCTCCCAGTCTGAGTCATAGAATTCCTATATTCCTTCTAGAGCTTCCTGTGTCTGAGTGGAATTTCAGAGCTTTGTAGTTGCAGCCAGGCATCTCCTCCCTAACAGAGACGGAATGGGGGTGTCGAGGGGGTTGTGTGGGTAGTGATATAGAATAAGGGGGTGGACAATGGACAAACAGCATTGACATGACTTCTGTTTCTCAACACAAATAGTGTGACAGCAGTGAACCTACTCATGCTTCCTCAAGCGTGCCCGATCTCATGGCAAGGGGTACAGTAACATCACAAGTTTTTGAGTATGATCATGCCCCGTTATCAAGATCGTTTATGGTTGCCGAAATAAGAACAAATGCTAGGACGAAGGGTATAAAAGGACCAAATCTCCTACAGAGGCCCCTGAACAGTTCATTCTGTAAGATATTATTAGAAAAAATCTCTTCATCTCAGGGGAATCAGTGATTTGTGGACATACCCGGCTAACAATTCTAGGTTGTAGAAACATTTCCCGAACAATCTTATTAGTAACAAAACATCATTAAATCTTTAAAAAAATATTTAATGTTCTAGGAACATTTAAAATGTTCAGTTATTTAGATGTTGTATTATTATTATTGCGTGGTTATATAAATGTTATTCAAACATTAAAAAAATGTTGTAAAGTTTTTAAAACATTTTACTAATAACTTACAAATAATGTTTTTGATATGACATATAATGTTAAGAGAGTTCACTAACGTTACTGCAAGAGTTTTTTGATAACCGTGAGAACTTTTGGAGAACATTATCCAACATTCTGAGAACATCTACTGCTAGCTTGGTCGTCATGGTTTGGTGATGGTGGTAAGGGACTTTAAAATACGAAGCATAAATAAAACCAGTTTTATTTGTTCTTAAAGGTGAATTTTGAAGTGTCTAATTCCTACATCACCGAACAGAATTGCAGTTTGTTTGAGCAGCTTGACCAGGCCGGACATAACAATCTAGCTTCAGCATTAGCATAAGACCAGCACAAACACGTGAGTCTGTGAGCGATGGAACACGGCCAGAGTGTTTTAAACTTGTTTAAACACGTCATTTTTACTGTTTAAATCTGTCATTATTTGAAACTGTCATTTTCATAATTCTCTTCGGTGGTGTGGAAATTACACACTTCACCTTTAATGTTTTGACTAATAATTGGATATGGCATCTCTTACAGTGCCAGTAGCATTTTAACGGTAATTCGGAGGTGGTACTTAAAGTTAAAATTCATGCCACATTCAGGTAGTATTTTGTTTTAATTCCCTGTGCATTTAGGAAGCCTGTATTGCTTTGCCGAAACTTGCTAGGCGTTTTGTGAAAGATCTAAACAAATATGTGGGCAGAGGCCGCGTAGCAGTAAGTTCCCAAGGTTCCTGTTCTCCAGACGTCCCACCTTCCCAGAGAGCCATAAGCAGGGACCACCCATGAGCCAAAGCAGCCGTTCTTTCCACTCGCACCCCTGTTACCGGGTAGAAAGTTTCCAGATGAAAGAAACAGGATTTTGAGACAGTCTCTAACTCTACCGATAACACTGTCCGTTTTTGGTAAGGTTCACTTCACTTGGTGATCTCATGAGACGTTGGCCAGACATACTGTAGGTCATATGGAAGATCGCTTTGTATCTGGATTGGCAACAAAATCCAGTTAAATATAAATGCGATTCAATTTTTTTACAGCTTTATTTGTAGCCAAGCTACAAAATACATCTGCTATGCATGCAGTATGGTAAAGCGGGGCTAGTGTTTTGCCTTAGAGCTAGCTTAGAAAGACCAGTGAAATGAGGTCCACCAGCTCGTTTTAATGACTGTTTACTTAACAACGATTTTTTTTTTGCTGGTTTTGCAGGATGGCCTTCCTTTTTTGATTTGATGAATAAGGATTCCATTACGCAAACTGACGACTTTACGTACGGCATGCATAGAGTGGAGATTACCTGCAGTCAGGTACAAAACAAATTGAATGACACGTTTTTCCGACAGTTCAGTCATCTATAAAAGCGTATTTTTAAAGGTGTATGCATGTGTGTTTTTATCGCCTGCTTCTTTTGTGTAGTGTGGCGCTCACCTGGGCCACCTCTTTGATGATGGACCCCGGCCAACAAAGAAGCGCTACTGCGTGAACTCCGCCTCCCTCAGTTTCCAATCACAAAAGAGCGCCTCTGAAGAGGCGGAACCATCTGGAGCAGCGGGCCAATCACCATCTTCTAGTAAGAACGATGAACTTTAATAGGACTTGAAAAAACCAATCAAGTTGCAGATGTCATGCGCAGGCCTCTTCAAAGTCACTCCTGAATCTACCAATTCCAAAACAAGCTTGATGCATTTCAAGTGAGCCATGCCATCAGGAGAATATTATATATTTTTAGTGATGTTTGTGTGAATGATTGGTCCTTTAGGAATGCAGTATCATTGGCCAGATATCTCGTTAAAATTGCCTTTTATGGACGTTTATTTCTCAACTTCATGACCTATCTAGAGCAGTAGACTGTTGAAATTATACTGTAAAATGTTGATGCTCATGGATACAGTAGTCTGAGCATCTTAAGACCACATTTAAAGACTGCATTGAAAATGTACAGACTTGCATTGAAATTAATTTAAAGTTTTAAAATGATGGATTTTCTAAAGTTCTAAAAGAAATATTTGCGATTATGCACCCAAGACCACTGATCAACAAATCAAATGTGGTTGCTATTTAAATGTAAGCAGATTGGTAAACACACACAACGTTAAATCCTTCGTACAAAAGGTCAGATTTAGTGGCTTAAATTGTTGCTCCAATTTTGCGTGTCACTTAAAATGTTGAATAATTTGTAATAAAAATTAAGTACAAAATTAAAAATTGCAGTTACACTAGTGGCCAGTGATGTTTGGACTCCACTGTTAACTGAAAGTCCAAAGACTGGAAACAAATTGTGTATGTGTACAGAGCTCAGAGTTGTTTTTAAAGGGACATGCGATACAGCGAGGTCATGAAGTTTGAGGAGAACACTATGCAAGAGCTCCTGTGAGCAGTAAAGTAAGCAGACATGGAGAACTAAGCATTCTTTCAAATAAAATAGAACAGATGATAAATGTTTAGTCTGAACACAAATGTAGCCTGACTTTAAAGGTGCTTTCTTTGGTCTCCCCGCTTGCAGTGCCTATTTTATTCCTTCTGAGTGAAATATTTTCTTGGAAACAAATTCACTTCTGATTAATATAGTTATTGATATCGAATTGGATTCATATTGACCAGCGTGATTAAACATTATTAAGAATAAAATGGTGGTGGTGTTGTTTTTATTATACTGCATCCTGTTTCAAATTTTCAATTTAAGGACCCTTAATTAATGTATTCATTCAGTCACAGATCCCAAATCTCATTCGTGCTCATGCACATTGTTGACATTGAATTGTGACATCATGTAAGTGTTTGTCCTAAGTGTCCGTCTGCTTTTGTGGGATTTCCTGGAAATTTCTTCATTTATATTCCAAAGATGAAAGTTCAACAGGTTTGAAACAATGTGAGTATGTGTATGTTTATATATATATATGTTATTAAGATGTTAAACAAGTTCAAAACTCTGATTAATAGTCAATTATATAGTGTTCATTGTTTTATACTGCAAATATGAGGTTATAAAATTATTTTTACCATTGCATTTTGCTCATTCAGATGTATGTTTGTTGCAAAACGTTGCCACATATCGGAGCATCATCCAACACAAGTTGCCACAGTTGCCCTGAGAGTCTCTCGGTTTTACTAGGGCGGTAGTAAACTTGGTGAACCACTGGAGGTGCTCCACCCTGATAAGGGTGACGTCAGCCTCGCTATTCTCTCCTGGGTGCTGTTGTTTAAAGAACAGAGTGGTTGGCCTTAGTCTGAAAGTGTGGGAAAAATCGTCCAGTGAGCCTGTCGCTGAGAGCGTTTACGTTACCGATGCAATAAAGAATATTTACAAGTCAGGTGTGTTTAGACTGTGGGACGCTGGTGGGGTGGGGGCTTTCGACAGAGGATGGAAGCTTGAGTCAACGGGCAGCTGGAGTGTCTCAAACCAGCTTTCAACCCCATATCATCTCCCACCCGGAAGTCAAACAATTTTGTCATTTATAGAGCAAAAGTGAACAAGTGGGACCTCCTCAATGGATGTTGGATAGGTAGAGTGACTACTCAACTGTTACAAGCCGTTCGTTCTGGAATTCCATAACATCCTGTAGGTCGCATCTCATCCGCTGATGTTTACGGAATGTAGGAGGATGTTGGTTACATTGGTCAGTTTACACCTCGAGTCTGCAAGCCGTGTTGGGGCTCTGAAACCTTGGTCCACCTCGTATTCTGCCACCACAGCTAGCCAACGTACTGTTACCTCAAACAAGTCACACGATCCCTCATCCCAGTGGCCCCATTTGTCAAGCACTAAACCAAACAAAAGAACCCATGGCTGCAGCCGTACCACCCAAACATACAGTCAATGATCCATAAAGACATCCAACACATAAACACCTCCCTACAACCCTCGGACAAACATATGGACTTCCATATAGACTCAACACGTTTTGTTGGGTATGTATATATCCAAGCACACTTTTCTCCTACGTGGTGGCCTGCTGATGACAGCAGCTCTTTGGGAAGCTCTGCTTTTGGGATTACAGGAGCTTTGCATAGACCTGCCTCTGCCTTGGCTAAAAAATACTTGCTTGTTTTGTTACCACTTTGTTGTAGGTTCGGGAAATCATGAATTTAGGGTTTGTAAATTATCTTCCCTCAATCAGTAGAGGACTTTAGGAATAACGTTGGCCTCCGAGTTCTTCTGGATCTCTTGATGTTAAGTCCAGCATCAGTTCAATACACCTTACACCACTTTGAGTGCCCTATTCCCATAACTTGTTCAAAGCTGGACTTCATTCATGAACCACGAGTAAACTAGGATGGCCTTGTTTTCTAGCTTCTTGTTTAGATTTAAGATTCAACTTAATTGGCTTACTTTGATACCTACTTCTATCTGCTGGACCTACTTATCATGTTTCATTTCAGCCCTGTCCAACTTATCATTGAGCTTCCCCTGACCATCCTGGAAGCAAACTCGTTAAAAGTAGCGTCACCTTTCACCTGCATTCGGGATTCTTCAGATGTCATAATCTGGTTAGTTGCAGAAGCCAAAAAATGCATAATTTGTGGAACAGTGCTGCTCTGCCAACTCTATCAGGCATTCGTCTGATGGATGTGTTGTGACTCCTTTCCTAGAGAAAAGTCAATGATCTCATTTCAGCTCTGTTAACGTCTGCCAACAATTTACTTTTTTTTCAATGAGCAGTGTGGGGGCAGAGGGACAGAGTCTGCCTGTGGCCCCGTTCCAAATGATGCAATTTGACAGAAACCACATGAAGGGCTCGGGGTATGCAGTACGGCCAGGGTAGTGGAGCATGAATGCAACACTCGGCATCGTTGTGCAGAACCGGACACTCTTGTACCAAGCGTGCCTTTCGCCTGATTGGTTCCAAATGTGCGGCGTCTGAGCTGGGCTACCTTACCAGAGGAAGTTCCAATCCAAAAATTATCATTAGCTTAGAAACAAGAGCAATGAAGTCCTCTGCAATTCTGTGGCTTAGGCTGTGTCAAAGAAAGTACAGACATACAGGCCGTTTCGACGGAGCCAAAGGAACACAGAAAAAAGACACAAATCAGCCTTTCTTTCAGTCCTAACTTAATGAAAGGTTTTATTTATTTATAAAACTCTCCTGCATATCCTTCGTGAGTTAACCCCGGTTATTTGGAAAACATATGCATTTTTATCTTCTTCATCTACCCATGCACTACGGTTTCTGTTTCGTTTGCGCCATTGCAAGCAATTGCATTTTCTTTAGTTAAATGGCAGGCGTCTCCGTAAGTGATATATCACAGCTTCGAAATGCCACCAGGCATGCACCACGCCACCTCTCCCCGGCACGGCCAAACATAAATAACCCCGGGTTTCAGCCACCTTGTTATTTCTTGCATTACTATCAGGAAGTGTCTGCTTGTGATCTAAGCTCTTCAAATAGTTCATCTGCAGCCCCGGTAAGACATTCTTTTCCCAGGACGGGGAATTAAAATCCAGCTCTGTGTTTTGAAGTCGGTCAAGGGGATGAGCCTCACCTCGGCCCCTGTGTTTGGTTTAGGAGTACGTACTGTTATTGGGGCCATGTGTGGCTAGGTTCGGGGGGTAATGGATGTGGTGTGTGGGAATGCGGAGTATGAGTGTATCTCGAGCTGGGAACAAGCATTTCTGCCCTGTTTGTTTTGAATCTTCCAGGTTGTTTTGACTGCCTAAGTTTGCATCTTGCACACATGTTCAGTGAATGTGTCCTGTGAGTGACCCCTCAGCCGTCTTAGTGGATGCGTCTCTAATAGAGCTTTTATAGGTCACCAAGCATAAATAACATTTAAATAGCTTTTGTGAACAAGCAGTACTGGACCACTAAAAAGCTTGTTTGCAAAACTCCCATGTGCCTTTCCTTATAAATACCACAGGGTTTAAGTCTATTTGGTTCAACTAAACATTTAGACGTTTGGCAGGCGCTTATATTGAAAGTGACTTACACAGGTGAGGAAAACAGTAAAGCGATACATCATAGGGATGACTAATAAATGACTTGCCATGTTTCATGGTGGCTTTGTTTTGGTGTTGTCCGTTCCTCAGATTTGATCTGTTCCCAAACATCAAATGGAACAAAGTGGATTGTGACTGGCTACTGCATGTGTCAATCATATGTCCCCTCCCTGCGTAACTGGACTATTTTTATACACAGTCAAAAGCTAGGCCTGGAAAATTAAGTAAATGCAAAGACTAAAGTGCTATACTCCAATTCTTTATCGATTCTGTTCATATTTCTTGTTCCTCAAATTCCTTCCTCAAATTCCATTTATTTTATTTCCTTTTTACCACTAGTTTTCATTTTAAAATGGTTTTAAAATATTCTTGGAAAGAAGCAGCACTGGTTATGCAGTATGGGAGAGCGAGGGGGAAACCAGGTTAATTATGAATCTGATGTTTCTCTCAAAGCAGACGGCTTTGTTCCCAACAGCAGCCTGGAATAACAGCCGGTGGGTGCAGGGAGAAATTGAAGGAACAGAGTGGAACTGTATTGACAGAGAACTGTGCTAAAAGGTCATATATTCTTTAAGCGAAGGATGTATGGAACGTGTTAACCATTTATGTTCCTGCTGATTAGGAGACAGAGGTGTGTGTGTGTGTGTGTGTGTGTGTGTGTGTGTGTTGGGGGGGTTACTTTTGTACCCAAAAATGTGCAAAACCTCCTTTTGAGGACATCCTCATTAGTAAAAAAACGTACTATATTGTAAAACAAAATATAGTAAACAAAGTTTGTTTGTGTATTAAATTGAAAAAATGATAAAAGTTCTCTGCTAGGGTTAGAGCGTGGTTAGAGTTAGGTTATACGTTATTACTGTTTACAACTAGCTGTGTATAAAAACAATAGAAATCTATGGAATGTTCCCATTTAGATAGATAAGTGTGTGTGTGTGTGTGTGTGTGTGTGTGTGTGTGTGTGTGTGTGTGTGTGTGTGTGTGTGTGTGTGTGTGTGTGTGTGTGTGTGTGTGTGTGTGTGTG
>JAZGTJ010000372.1:23607-58536 GCA_036877575.1 Botia almorhae | reverse complement strand
CCATGAATGTAAAAGAGTGCATAGAGTTTCCCCTCTGAAACTCTCAATGTATCACGTACCCATGAATGTAAAAGAGTGCATAGAGTTTCCCCTCTGAAACTCTTAATGTATCACGTACCCATGAATGTAAAAGAGTGCATAGAGTTTCCCCTCTGAAACTCTCAATGTATCACGTACCCATGAATGTAAAAGAGTGCATAGAGTTTCGTGGGGTCTGTGAGTGACGCCTGCATCACTGAGAGCACCCCAGTGGACCCCAGTGTGAGGGGCTCCAGAGCGACGTGTCCAGAGTCTGTAAGCTGAGAGAACAGGCGCTCCACGCTGCGGCGACAGCCCACGCACGGCACACACTGAGACAGAGCGCTGAACACCTCACGAGACATCACCATCAACGCCATGTTCAGGTCCTGCTGCTTCAACATACGGTAATGCTGGTGGAGATAACAGGTAAAAATAAATCTGATTGTTTGATTTAAACTCAATTCCAGTATTAAAAAATATCTCACAAAAACACATCCAGGTTATATTATGCATTGCTTACTGTCAATGCATATAAATAAACAGTAAAAATGAGTGTTTGTTATTCATTATTTACCTCAATAAACTGTTTCAGCTGTGAGCTGTTGATCTGATGACTTTCAAACTCCAGAATACTGTCAGGAAACTCCATCACCATCTACAACATTAACATGCATAAATGAAATGTAACAGAACTGCTTCAAACACAAACTGTAATAAATAAAATGATTTTACCGTGAGTGTGTCGTCAATGTACAAAGGAATCTGACGTGCAAGGAAAAGGTAGTCGTCATCCCCATCCCTGCAGACAGCCACCAAACGGGCCATGTCCTTCCTGAGATCTCCCTGCCAAGACAATCTCAGTGAGCGCTCTATTAATAATATCACCTCCAATCTTACATAGACAGTTCTCACAAACATATTGTGTAATTCTAACCCTGTGTGTGTTCTTTTTGCTTCTGAGGAGCACAAAGAAGAAATTTTGAAGTCTGTTGGTAACCAAACAACAGCGGACACAAAACCACTGAGACATTTCTCAAAATATCTTCTTTTGTGTTCCATTCAGGTTTGGAATGACATGATGGTAAGTAAATGCAGGAATTTTCATCTTAGGGTGACCTGTCCCTTTAAATGCAAACAACAGCTTTCCTTAACCAGATTAATAAATAATAATGCACATCTTACATCTAATTGTGCATTAACACAGTCAAACAACAGTGTTGGGCTTTCCCAGCAGCTCTTGTAGCTTAGCTGCAGATTATTATCTTAGGCAGTCTACAGTCTTACCTGAGTATAGATGCTTCACACACACACTATTCTCATCTGCTAAATACGAAAACTAAATACACACGTACATGCATCACGCGGTGATCATGTATGAACACACATGTTTAAACACATGCTGTAACTGCTTTATTATCAGATGTGCGATAAGAAGTCTTACTGCACATGCTAACAGTGACAAGCTAAACAAACACCAGCCCAAACTCTCTAACACAACGACATATACATCCCATAACTTATCCAAAATATTAAGCTTGACAGCCTGGTTGCCATGACAACCTTTTATAACGAAAGCGGTATTAGCTGCCTCATACAGTCACAGCAATGACACACACGCTAATTAGCCTGCTAGCTAAAAAAACGCACATCCACCTGTAGGAGAGTCTTTAACCGGTAACTTTAAAATATTGAATGATTTAAACTACTAATAGAAGAAAGAAAAACAGACAATAGAAAAACAGACAATTTCGCCACTGAAAGTCAAGTTAGCACACAGCTAACCTGTGAAACTTTCTGCAGGCGCTCGGCATGTTGCCGGTCATGACTGCAGCTTTTGCATAACATGCATTTCTGTATGTTAAACCTGCAGCGAAGCGATTGGTAATATTTAAATTATCTCTGATGTGATGTGTTCTGTCCAAGATCTACGTTGACGACCCGACACGCTCGACCTATCCCGGTTTATTCTCACCGTGACGTTACCTCTGTGATTTCTGTAGATTTACACAAGCCGTAAAATGGAAACGAATCAAGCTGCCATTGTCCTACCCACCTGTTTTTGAAAGTTGCTTTTTTGGACAAAAACAAAGAAGTACAACAGAACAACGTGTGACCGGCGAACGTTCCCTGACCCTTTGCGCCCAAATACGTCAGAAAGTATTTCCGGGCTCCGTCGTTACGTGGCCTGTTTGATTGGCGTGTGGGAGGGGCTTATTATTCATGAAGTATATTCCCGTAATCCGTAACGCCTGGTCTGATTTCCCGGGAAACGTCAGTTTGGCTTCATGTGATTTTAGCATACGTAAAGTATCTTGCAATTTTATGTTTCAAACAGAGATGGCAGTAGTGAGGCAAAAGTAACAGATCGCAGATTTAAAAATGCTTTTTTTTTTAATATATAAAACAAACATTAAACTTTGTTTATTTGCATATGAAGACAATGTAATCGCTTAAAACAAACTATTTTAAGCCTTTAGGTGACATGAATTTGTGTGAATTATGAGATCTTTGCATTTTTGTTTTACACATGTAGTATATTTACAAATGGCACACTCGATTTTATTTACACTTTTCAAACAATTTGGATACAGCATGTTTCAAACGAGAATTTGGAAAAAAGAAAAAGATAGTGAACTACAAAAATAAATAAATTTTTGTTACATTAAATGTTTACATTTAAATGAAAAGGTACTAGTTAAATATTTTAAACTGATCAAGATCATGAAGTATTACCAGAACTTAATGGTTATTTTATTGATATGCAATATAAATGTGACTAAACTGTTGGTGAACATGTACATCAGCAAAACACTTACAGCTAAGACATCACGGCTGTTCAGAGTGTCTACTAACACATTGGTCAAACCGGTCGTGACATTCGCTAGCAGGAAATATAACAACTGATTCCGGTGAACAGATTGTATGAGGCATAATGAATCCATATTTCCTCTCATTTTCTCATCTGCTGATGAATCAGCTGATTTCTTATATGCACATGGATTCCATGAAGAAGGTACAAGTGACACATTAGAGATCACTTTAGAAAACAGCAAAACCACATCAGCAGAGGCTATGCATGACAGAAAGAGCAGTGACTGGGCCACAGTCCAAACACAGAAAGAAAGATTGGCCATTCTGCGGGACACTGGTTCTATGTATGTCTGGCATAAGTGCAGGGTGAAGAACAACCCCATGCTGGACAACAGAAGGTTACGAATCACTTTCATCCAGTCTTTAACACATGTTCTGCTTTGCATCAGGTATAGGCCCACCTGAACTCCGGCCATATAGATGGCTATGTAACCCACCACAGAGAAGATTCCCTCCCTGTTGGCCTGCAGGGGGCCCGTGCGCTCATTATTGTGAATGAGAAAGACTTTGAGATCTGTTGTTTGCAAAATAAGCTGGTAAGTTCCACTGAGGAGGAGAGCAAAAAGCCAAGAGGTGTTTACAGGAAAGATAGCTAACAGCACAGACGCCACCACTCGAACTATAGCTAAAGTGAAAAAGAAGTTCCAGTGAACTCCATACTCGCTCACATGCTCATGGTAGCCCGTTGACTTGAGGCTCACAAGTCTCACCAACCCCAGCAGGACCAGGGGCCATACAGACAGGCACTGCTTTAACAGGTGACTCAACTTTGACCCTTGAACACCCTTGCCTCTTGCTTCAGGACACACCAGTGCGTTGGCCATTACGTACGCTCCAACACCGAAATCCATGACCCCTGTGCCATACGTCTCTGTTTTGGCATATCGTCTCGGGAACACACTGAAGTCAACAGCCAGAATGCTTATGGCGGTCTTTACATTCACCAAAACCCGAAATACAGTTACAAACGGAACCATGTTGGATTCTACTCGAGTTTGAAGAAATCTGTCAAGCGTTCTACGTAGGGAACCTTGAGATTGATGACTTCTGTTGATGTACACAAAGTATATGACAGCAAAGTCCACTAGAGCGAGACCCATGATGACAAAGTGAAGAACGTCACTAAGTATGGTGCAAGACAGGACCAAAGGCATTATGAGTATCATGAAGTCCAACAGAAGATGGACCCCCCAGAACAGTGGCAGGACCGGTTTTCCAAGGTGGAGAACTATCAGGAAGAGTCCTCTGCTGAGAACACACAGTGGAGCCAAAATGGATCCCAGTGAAACCTCTGTCAGGGTTGTTCCAGTAAGGTTGCTGACAAATGCAACCTTCTCGTCTGGTAATGCCATCGCCTGTAACCAAAGATATGTGTAAAAATGAATAAAGCACAAACATAACCCTACTCGTGGTATGTGGGCAACACATATGGGTTATCAATAGCTGATGCTGATAACTACAGAACAGATTGATTATGACACTCGTACACACATCATGTAACAGAGGAAATAAACATTTTACATGTGAAATTAAATCGGCTCCTGCAATTTATTCTATCACCACCATCATTTTAAAGTTGTAAGATTTTATTAGATAGATTTGAATCTAAATGGTTTGTGCTCAAATGTGTGCAAAATAATTCCAGACTTTCTAAAGCAACACAGTCAACAACAAAGGCAAAAAGAGTATAATGAATACGTTTCCATCCATAACGAATAGATATATGAATATGCTTGACTTTCTAAAGCAACACAGTCAACAACAAAGGCAAAAAGAGTATAATGAATACGTTTCCATCCATAACGAATAGATATATGAATATGCTTGACCTACCTCGTCTAGTGTCATTTGAAGTGAGGGAGTGAGCGGCTTTCCCCGCCCGCGATTTACGGCTACAGTAACACAATGATACACTAGTTTAGCGCACTTGAACACAGAGTAACCTAAATCACCAAATCAATTAATTTACCTTATTAATTTCTAAAGTAAAATACCTTATGCTCATCGATTACTACTATTATTAATGTATAATCGTTCTTTAACACTGTGTTTCCGCGCATGGGGACTGAGAAATTTCTCTTCCGGATTGGGCGTGATTGTTATGTGGGCAGTACCCCGCCATACGTCAATCGTGTGACGTCACCGCCGTGTCATCCGCTGCAGGCAGTGAGCGTGCGGCGCAGGCTCGCGTGGTGGGAGTTTTGTCCTTCACACAGGAATGTTCGTGGTCAAAAAGGAAATAATTTATATACATATATCACTCAAATGACAGAGATATAACACACAAAGTACCAGGAGACTCGTCTTTATAACTTCTGCAGTCATGACGACTGTCAAACAAAAACGTTCAGTCAGAAATAGAGACGTTTCGACCGTTAACAGTTGTGACGGGACACTGACGAGTTTGGAAAAGGGTGGAAGACCAAGCGGGAAGGTAAAGTTAACTCGGTTAACTGGTTTACTGCTCGTTTAATATTCTTTACCTCTTCATACACATAATCCGACAGAAAGCATATGTATTATATGTATTTCAGAGTTAGACGTACAAGTTGCCAACGTACCTAAAAGTCATGACACGTGTATATAACAACATAAATAACGTTGTAATAATATTCTTTTTGTGTTCGTATTTTTTGTTTATCAAGTATGTTCGTCACAAGCTTATCTGTATGACTTTGTCTCTGGAATTGATCATTTATATTTTATAATGTTTCGTTACATATTTGATTTGATTGAATTGTTTTAGCATGTTTGATAGATTTTAAAAATACGTTAAGTTTAATGAACAAAGCTACATTAAATATTTAATAATCGCTCTAGGGACTAATTTTCTGTAAAGTTAGTAACTGGTAATGAAGTGAATTACTAGGAATGGTTTTGATTTTCTGCTAATACCTGATTTGCATATTCATTGACGTGGACAGTGTTGTCAATGGGCTGGATTAACCAGCGGTGCTGTTAATGTACACACAGATTTTTATAGATAAACTGTAGTCATGTGTTTATTTGATTAGTTTTGGTTTTATCCCAAGTCCAAAATGTTAAGGTCACCGTTAATAATTCTTCTGTATTGTTTACAGTGAGTACAGGTGATTATTATAACGACGTGCTTCTTTACATTTAGGCATTTGGCAGACGCTTTTATCCAAAGCGACTTACATTGCATTATAATACACATTGATCACTATACATTGAGTATGTGCAATCCCTGGGATCGAACCCATGACCTTGACGTTGTTAACGCCATGCTCTAACCACTGAGCTACAGGAAAGCTCTTTGGGCCCTTCCAGCTCTTGGCACAGATACAGTAATTTTTTTCACCACTATGATTCACTGACTGCAGTGGCAGAAATGTTCCTGCTCTTTAAAATATAATTGTTAGGTCTGAGCATCATGTTGAGTCCTGTAGCTTCTCCAGTTACACATGTTCTCACTCAGCTGGTCTGCCATTAAAACAATCAACCAATTATTTGTAAGTTGTAATTAAGTTGTTTGCAAGTTAGACTTCCTCTTAACCAGATAGTTGTGTTGTGGTTTTCCAGGGCTTGTGTAATTGGATTAGGTAGAGTACTGTCCAGCAGCAAGGGTGTATTATTAGTTTATTCCTAACATATCCTGCCCCTGCTAACACATGCTTTGATTACACTGGTCAGATTATATATTCTGATAGAGCCTATATATATATATATATATATGTAATTTATATTAAATATATTTATAATCTTTTTATCAAAAACATAAACCTCCCCTTCAAAATGATAACAATCCAATGACATCACCATAGGGAGGACAACTGGTTTTGTGGTGGCTTTAATAGAAGAGAAACCAAGGGTTGGAGTCATTGTAATGGAGATTGCTGTTGCATTATCACATTGTGTCTGGTGAGGATGCAGTGTGAGAGATCTTATGAGCAGATCTGTTTCATGCAGGTAAATGGGCTGAAAAACAGAGGCCAGACACGCAGGAAGTCTCTTAATGAATCACTGGAGGGGGACATCAAAGACTTCCTGATAAATGAATCTGAACTCCATACATACGATGACCTCACTAAAGTTAACCCGGTCACCCCCACTACAGGTACAGTGTGTGTAAAAGCTTTTCAGAACAGATTTTCTCAGTCTGAAATACTTCAAAATAAAGGTCCATGACATAATTAAAGGTCCATGGTAATTATTAGCATTGGCTTAAATATGATAGTAAAATCTTACAACATACATTAAGGAGCCGATATCTGATTTGTCTTGTAAGTTTTCTTGTAGAATTCTAGATTGGAGCTGATTTCCAATATCGAACATCATAATTAGTTATTTGCTATAACAAAAATACCTATCAGCTTTCTGTATCAGCCAACAGGCTATACTAAATCTTCTAATATACGTAAAGGCAGGGTAAGAGATTGTTTTCAGAAACTTATTTTGTTATGTTGGTTGAAAGTCTCTTCACATCCTGATAACAATCATTAAATATATATCCCATAAATATATGTCTTCTGTGGAAGGTGCAGGACCATAAAATGTTTGTCCAATCATTGCATTCGGTCCTTTGGAGAGGGCTCTGAAGGGAGGGATCTTATGCTTCAGTTAGATTGCTATTGCTAGCAAAGTGGCTTACCCTGTCTTTAAATAACATAGAGGATAAACATAACTGGGAAATGATTCATATGGGCTACACTTGAGCTAACGTGCGTCTCATTCCTGCTGTGTTTATTGTTTGTTTTTGGCAGTGCTGAAATGCCTGCAGGCCAGGTACAGTGCAAAGGTGTTCTACACGCATGCGGGCTGCACGCTGGTGGCTCTGAACCCCTTTCAGCCCGTCCCTCACCTGTATTCTCTGGATGTGATGAGGGAGTATCACTCCGCCCCTCAGCCTCAGGTAAACACACACCTGATGACATCATGAGGACCTACTAAGTATAACAGTAGTGTAAAACTTTCTGATACTTTTGTGAGGAACCCATAAATGGTTAGCTGTACAACTGGATGGTATGATGCTTTGTATTCACACATTCTAAACGTATTCATTTACTGTAAGCAATTTTATCTTTTGGTTTGTAAGTTCGTAAATAATAATCGTCATGGCTGATGAGTCACCTTAACAAGGTTGTCATTCATTTTTAAAGTAATGAAGTAAATCTAACAGCTGTTTATTATACATGCAGAGTTTTGACCTTCCCTTTACATTGGCCAGTTACCCAAACCACACTCTGCACTTCTTGTTTATTTTGGCATCTGAGACTGTTAATGGCAAATTTACAAATCAGGAAGTTGGACAAAAATAAACAGAGTTCATTTTAAACAATATTAACTGACCTTTCAAGCACATGTTCTGTTGTAAAGAACTGCAAAGAGACAGTCATCCAGTTCTTGTAAACATTGTATTAAAACATTTCACTAACTACTTAAAATTAGGTTTTTAATATGATATATAATGTAAACGTAAAATAAAACGTTTTACTAATGTCATTGCAAGAATGTTTTTTTAACTTTGAGAGAACTTTCAGAGAACTTCAGCCAATGTTCTGTGAACGTTCCCTGTTAGCTGAGTAGTTGTGTGCAGCTGTCCTAAAAGCTAAAGCATCTGTTTGTACACAGGAATTCAAGCCACACATCTTCATCGTGGCAGAAGAGGCTTACAGGAATGTACAGAGTCAGGTGGAGCCCACCAACCAATCACTGGTGGTCTCTGGAGAGAGTGGGGCGGGGAAAGTGAGTAATGTTTCCGTGACTTTGAGGCTGATGTTTTGAACATGTTAAATTTAGCACTGCTTTTAAATCCATCTGATCTGAATGACAGCAGTCGGTTGAAGGGTTTTACCTCAGGATACAGATTCCATATTTGACATACATTTTGTAATGGTTTTTGAGGGTGTGCCATGCAAAGTGTCCATGCTGACATCTGCCTGATTTGGGTAGATTCCACTGAGTGACCAGAACATTTGCACCAGAATACTGTAGAGTTTAATTGAGCTCGTCACCAGTAGAAGATATGAGAAGATCGAACCTTCTAGATATTTTCAAGATATTTTACTGTCCTGACTGCCAAGAGTGTATTGTCATTTCTATTCATTTTGGCATTTAGTGTTGTGTTTTCTCTGCTGTCTGTGAGTGGGTCAGAGCAGCTGAGAACAAAAGACTAGTCTTGAAGAAACAATTTGATGACTAACTTGTAAAACTAGTCTAAGCAGTTTATGCAACCAGCCACTGGTACTGAATATCTCCTCAGACGTGGACATCACGCTGTCTGATGAAGTACTACGCCACTGTTGCAGCTTCATCTCAGAGATGCCAACGCACCATAGAGAAGATCGAAAGACGAGTGTTGGACTCCAACCCCGTCATGGAGGCCTTCGGTAAGCATGAGAGAAAGACCAGATGAGATGGTTCTGAAGCTTGTATAGTCTCTTCATTGTCCTCTTATCCTTCTCAGGCAATGCCTGCACGTTACGAAACAACAACAGCAGTCGCTTCGGAAAATACATTCAACTTCAGCTCAACGGGTCAGTTGCGCAGTTCGCTTCTCTCAGTTTAAGTTCTGCTTAAGTGTACATTTGAGTGTACATGTGTCTGTGTAATAATGCAGCTCTCAGCTGCTGGTTGGGGCCTCGGTACAGACGTATCTGCTGGAGAAGACCCGAGTGGCTTTCCAAGCACCTAATGAGAGAAACTTTCACATATTCTATCAGGTACCTGCATTCACACAATTTAAAAAGTGCACATATAATAAGTGGGTGACTTATCTAAAAGACGAGCCCTGTATAAATAAACTAGTTAGAGTCATGCTTACCAAACAACCACCTCTATCCTGAGGTGGTTTTTAAACCTTGCTGACAGCAAGTTACAGCATGTTTTTAAAGGCGAAAACACAATCACAATTCACATTTGTAGTCTGACGATGTGTAATATCTTGTTTAGCAAAACACAAACCTGTGAAGTGATGTTAACAACAGACTTTATTTAACTCATAAATCAAAAACTGCTGCTTAAAACCCTTTAGAATCTCCCATGACTTAAACATGTGTATTCTACTCGAGGCTTACAGACCTAAATCAATAGTTCATCAAGCTTTATAATGGCAGTGAATTTGAAGTTCCAGAAAGCGCATCCATCCATCCATCCATCCATCAAGAAAGGAATCTATATAACTGTTGAGTTCATAAATAAATGTTTTCTGTAAAATGGCACATTTGTGAATGAAGACATTTAATATTGTATTGCCTTTTCTTAGATCCAAATAAATCAAGGAAGAACAGATAATCTTTCTATAATGTCCATTTGGTATACAAACATTTAAATATACCCTCACATTTACATCAGCATCTGTTTTGTTTATTTATGGTTTATTGTGAAGATGATGAAAGGGGCCACAGAAGAACAGAGACTGAAATGGATGTTGCCTTCAGACCAAGACTTTGTCTGGTTGCCACATGCTGAGAAAACATTAGAGGGTAAATATCAGTGTTTAAGCATGTGATATGATATAAGGACGGTTTATTGTTTTTTGACACTGTTGTTCTTGTTTGTGACTGAGCAGAAGACTGTCTGCAGGAGACTGTGGAAGCGATGGTCAACCTCGGCATTGATGAGGAGAAAAGAGCACAAATATTCAGAGTGAGTTGTGATGGAGTAACAGAAATAGAGCTGAACTTCAGATGCTATAAAATGACCCGTCACTGTTGTGTGTAGATTCTTGCAGGTCTTCTGCAGCTGGGGAACGTGAACTTCAGTCCTGCACCTGAAGAGTCTCAGCAGTGTGTTCTTGATGAAAACTCCAGAGGTGTGTGATGATGCATCTCATCTGCAGACATGTTTCAGAAGTATCATTTACAGCAGCGTTACACCCATTTGGTTGATGGTTGGAGTCGTTGTGCAGTGGTTATGTCATGACACGTTGAGCTGGGGTTCTCATGCAGGTGTCCTCAGCTAAAATGCATGCGCAGGTTACTTCCTGAACGAGTGTGCACCAGAGCTGCCTTCACATGCGCCACAGTTACAGTGCATCCAAACTCAGACCACCTCCTACTGGTAGTCTCGGGTCCGGTACACTGGTGCGCATCAGATCCACACAACACCTTTCACATGACCAGGTCTTCCAGCAAACCTTGCCCCGTTTCAAACTACATTGCCAGTGTTGAGTTGGTTGATGTGTTGAAGGCACATTGTGTGGCTTAACTGCACTCTCATGACTGCTCTCTCTCTCTTTCTCTCTCTGTTTTCTGTAGGTTTTCTGCAGAAGGCCGCTGTCCTGCTGCAGGTGCCGTCAGAGGAACTTCAGTCCTGTCTGACAGTGAGAACTCTGCGCGCTGGCAAACAGAGCGTGCTCAAACCCTGCTCGCAGTCAGACTGCAGCATCCGCAGAGACTGTCTCGCTAAAGTCATCTACGCACAGTGAGTCACAGAGGGCTGTAAAGCAGCTTATATGTTTATATGTCAGAACAGTGAGGTCCCTGTAAGTATCACACAGCCAAACCTTTGACTATCTGCATTAGTGGATTAAGCGTTAAGTATCCAGTTTACTTGCTGTTAAGCGCCTCTAACAAAACTCTGAGTATCTTTTAATGATTTAATGGCAGAAACCTGGCAACCCTTGACAAGGCCAGCGATTAGTCTGTCGGGCGTGCCGTCTGAGGTTAAGTCTAATCACCAGTTAAATGTCTTGTTATTTCTGGTCGTCTTGACCTTCCAGTGTACACTATAAATCAGCCCTGAGGTTGCCACACAGTGTACAACATGACTGTGCCTGTAGCATTTCTGATTATAAGTATGTCACAATATCTTTTCATCTTTCTTTACAGGCTGTTTGATTGGTTAGTCTCATTTATCAATAACAGTATGTGCGCAGACACTGCTGTGTGGTGCAACTTCATTGGTATGTATTTCATGTGCATCATTTTAAGCGTTCCAGTGCTGTATATTTTGTTTTTTGAATGTTTTCTGCTGGTTTCTCTGGTGCTCTCTGCAGGCCTGCTGGACGTTTATGGTTTTGAGTGTTTTCTCCTGAATAACCTGGAGCAGTTGTGCATTAATTATGCTAATGAGAAGCTTCAACAGCATTTTGTGGCTCATTACCTGAAGGCCCAGCAGGAGGAGTACGTGTCCGAGGGGCTGAGGTGGTCCTTCATACGTTACCAAGACAACCAGGGCTGCCTGGACCTGATTGAAGGCAGTCCCACCAGCATTTTCTCCCTGCTCAATGAGGTCTGATTCCATTTGTAATCAATAGGGTTCAATATGTGTGTGTGTGTGTTTTTGTAGCGCTGTTTACCTGCAGTCTTATGGCTGAGTGTCTATACAGATGCTCACATGCAGATGAAAGTGTTGTCTTTTGTACATTTTGTAAAGGGGACTCACATGAAGCTGTTCTTAAATCCCTTTGTGACACAAGGGCAGTTGCAGTTCATGATCAGCTGAGCTCTTTGAATTAAACCAACATTTACATAATGTTATTATGCATTTCCTAAAAGGTTTCATGAGCTTCATCGGTCACTTTCACACGTCAAACTGTGAAAGTCAAATTCTGGTGAATGCACCACATAAGCTGTTCTTACACACAGACAGATCAGCTCTCCGTCTTTCATCCTTATCCATGTCTCAGCAGCAGAATGTCTTTGTGTTCCAGGAGTGTCGTCTGAACCGAGCATCAGATGCTGGGCAGTTCCGTGTGCGTCTGGAGAGAGAGCTGTCTGATAACACCAACATCAGCTGGAACAAACTCAGTAAAGAGCCTCATTTCACAGTCGCACACTACGCCGGCAAAGTCAGCTACCAGATCGAGGGCATGATGGAGAAGAATAAGGTATAAATGATAGAAATAAAGATCTGTAGCTAGACTTAGTTAAACGCCACTGAGGTGAGAGATCACAAGCTTGTGTGTGTGATCCACAGGACCCGGTTCCCCCTGAGCTCATCAGTGTCCTGCAGAAATCCCAAGATTCATTGCTGCAGAGTCTCTTTCCTGAGGGTGACCAGGAGAGTGGCGGGTCCAGAGGACACAGTAAAGTTGTTACCGTGGTCTCCAAATTTAAGGTACAGTGTTTAAATGCAAGTGTCTTTATGTGTGTAATACCAGCTCCTCCATGTATTTACAGTGCTACATTTACACTGTTAGGCCGGTAGAGTAAAGCATGCGTGTTTCATCAATGTTTTGAGGTTTCAGGATGTTTTGTAGATTGACCCGTCTTTAATATTCAGCTTCTGTCTTTGTGAATATGCACAGAACTCTCTGGAGAGTCTAATGAAGATTTTGCACAGCACCAGCCCTCACTACACACGCTGCATTAAACCCAACCCCGACTGCAGGCCGCTCACCTTCAAAAAGGAAGAGGTAATGACATCATCTGCTTCACTGTAGGGTTCATTTAAATACATGGGTGCTGTTGCTGAAAGGATGACGTCACCCCTGCTGTGTTGATTTTATGGTTGGTTTAAACAGATTATAGTTGACAGGCTGGTTAGTGACTGGTTAGTGGTTTATGTTCAGGTTATCACTCAACTTGAGGCCTGTGGGATTGTGGAGACCATCAACATCAGTGCGGCAGGATTTCCCATCAGGTAACACATACAGAACACAAACACCTGTCACACAGTTAACTACAAACACACATTTACTGGTAGCTCAAGGTTTTAGGAATGTCATTTGTCCCAGCTAAAACCATTTTATTATGATTGTTTAGGATCCCTTATGCCAGTTTCCTTCAGCGATACGGACTAATCACCAACACCAGACTGAACACAGAGGACAGTAAGTTAAAGCTTGCTTCAGAGACAAGAGCAGAATATCGTAGAGGTTTTGAGGTGTGTTTTTTTCGGGTCAGTAAGTAACACAGAACATCAGCATCTGTTTACCGACACTGTGGCGGTGATGTGTAAGCGTGACGCGTTTTCTTCAGTAAATGTAAAAATCGACTCTTTCTTTAAACTACTGTTTCTTGTCCTTCTTTCTCTCTTTCAGTTTCCTCTTATAGACGCAGTGTTTAAAATGTTTGTAGCTTGACTACAGATTTGAGTTCTTCAGGTATATAGCTGCATGCTTTCCTAGTGTGCGTTTCATGCACTGATTGCCTCTTTATTTACCGCACGCACTTTTCTGTATGTACATACATTACTAATCTCACTGATGTTATAATACTGTGTTGATGGCCTCTTTCCACAGGTGTTGAAATGAGTGTGTGTGTGTGTGTGTGTGTGTGTGTGTGTGTGTGTGTGTGATGTGTTACCATGTAAAGCTGTGTTTGTTTGTTATAAACAAGCACTCTAGTTCACAGTCAGTTCTCTAAATGGATGAAAGACGCTTTTACATTGTACCTGTAACAATATAATCACAACTATCATCACAGCAGCCATGAACACTCAGTTCTCAAGTGAAGCTCTCTCTCTCTCACAGGCTCTGAGGTGAGTGATCAGTCTATCCTGAGATCAGCTGTAGAGGACGTGCTTAATGTGGTTCTCACCCCCGACCCTGCCCTCAGCCCTGCTGACAACAACAACATGGTGCACTGTGGGCGAACCAAAGTCTTCCTGACTCACACCCTGGTAAAGCACCCGCTGTGATGTCATGCTTTTGTAAAATGACTGAATGAACTGAGCGAAGACGCGCAGAAAGACAGGCAGACGCGCAGAAAGACAGGCAGACGCGCAGAAAGACAAGCAGACGCGCAGAAAGACAGGCAGACACGCAGAAAGACAGGCAGGCTCAAAATTAGCCGCTGGTAAGCATGCATACAGTGATGACATAAAGTCATACAAATCTGATCCCCCTGCTTTGTGTTGTCTGTTAAAGGGACAGTTCACCCAAAAATGAAAATTCTGCCATCATTTACTCACCCTCATGTCATTCCCAACAATATCTTCTTTTGTGCTCCACAGAAGAGAGAGTCATGCAGGTTTGTAATGACATGAGGATGAGGTAGTGATCCCCTTTAAGAGCAGGTGTAGACACAGTCCATGCAGAACGTTGGTTCAGTGCGTTCGGTTGATGTCTGTAATGTTCATGTGCTGTGCAGCTGGAGATGTTGGAGGAACACAGGGACAGGGTGCGATCACACAAGGCCTTCTGCATCCAGTGTGCCTGGCGCAGGTACCAGAGTCATCGACGCAACCTCAGGACACAGGCAGCCACTCGAATACAAGCAGGTTAGACTTGATCGTCGCAGCTGTTTTTTGTTATAAATACACACCACACAATTATCATAAAATATTACTGACATCACAAAATATCACTACATCACTGACAGCTGGTCGTGGAAGTTCATTGGTCAAAAGCAGTGACACCCCGTAACCTTTTCTTTCTTCTCTCATTGAGTGTGACATCTGCCCTCAGTCTAGACACACTGCACCTGATTAATCGTTTAAATCAGAACAAAACAGATGCAGTTCACAAGAGCCAATCAGCTTCTGTATTGAGATCAGAACTCCTTCTAAACTCACTTCTGGGTCACATTTGGATCAGAGAAATAAAAGTGTGTCCTGTTCTATGATCATTGCCAAATGAATCACATGACTGTTAAATACAAGATGAATGTTGGACTGTTATTGACATGATAAACAATCTTGAAATGTCTTGATTTCAGACTCATGTTTGATCTGTATGTACAGGAAGTGCCCTGACCTTCTAAGCACCTTCTCTTGGCTACACAGAGACTGTTTTGGCATGGCTAAGCGCTTTTAGCGTGGGATTATGTTAGTGATTTGAACAGGCAGTCACACATTTGTGACCTGCTCCAGCATTTTGAGCCACTTTGACATTCTGACTTTCATACCCTAAAGTTTTAGCTTTGTAATTCTTTGTCATTTCTCCAAGCCACCCAGAGATGCTTGGGTCTCTAAATCGTTTAAAGGCAGGATAGGGGATTATTTTCTTTCCAGAAGCATTTGATGTTTGAAGGTTTATTCACATCCTGATCAATCACTGTGTGATTGTGTTTCTATAATTATATATCTTCAGTGGAAGGTGCAGGACCATAAAATGTTTGTCCAATCACTGCATTAGGATGTCCCACTTGTCTATCAAACTTTGTATGTCCATGTGTTTGAAGGAGGCGTGGCTTTTGAGAGCGCTCTGAGGGGAGGACGGGATCTTATGCTTTCAAAGTCCGCTAGCCTCTCCAAAATTGTCTTCCCTACCTTTAAATGTACTTGAGACTGTTTTTTTCCCCCTAGTCCAGCCTGAAGTGTTTTTAACACTTTGTATGTCTTTATAACAGCGGTGAGATCCTGGCTGGTCAGGAGAGAAGTGAAGAAACTACATGAAGCCGCATCAGTCCTCCAGTCCAGATGGAGGCGCTGGAGAGTAAGAACCTGCTGCTATTCACTGGTGTCATTACTCATTTCATTGTGCTTTGAGCTCAGCTGTGCTTTTCTTTCCTCGCTGCAGGCACACATGGACGCATTAGCTGAGGCAGAGCTGGACAATGCTGAAGATTTTGTCGGGGAGGAAGCGTGTGAGCTGCCCAGGCTGGATCCTCTGCTGCGGGAGAGAGGATCAGTGCAGCTGTCCAGCATCCCGGAGCCGGTGGTGGTCAGAAGTTGGCCCATTGGCCTGGCTGTGGCTTCTGCACCCACCATCACTGTCTCTCTGACTGCTTCTGGTTTCCAGAGGATCATGTCCATGATGGCCTGCCTGAAGATTCCCTTCAGACATGGTGAATACAAAGTAGAGACCAACCAGTTTGACCAGGGCGTGGCCTCCATTAGAGCACAGCCACGGGTAAGAGACTTTTAAACATTATGCTTATGCATGACCGAGTGACCATCAATAACTTCAAAATATTTATGCCAGAAAAAATACAATTAGGCCTCTGTTGACCACATGGGTGCCATGCATCCTCATGTCATTTCAAACTTGTTTGACTTTTTTCTATTTCTGTGTAACAAAAAGAAGCTATTTTGAGAAATGTCTCTGTGGTTTTGTGACAATGAATGTCAATGGCTGCCACTGTTGTTTGGTTACCAATCTACTTCAAACTCTTCTTTTGTGTTCCTCAGGAACAATTAAAGTCATACAGGTTTAGAATGACATCTAAAATAACATAACATATACATATAAAATAACATTACATAAAAATAACATTGGGAGACTCCATCTGCTCATGTTGTAGGGGTCTATTAAAATGCACCTACAGAGATCTCCGCTTCTGTATGCTCACACACACCCAGCCCACAAGACTGATGTGACTGGACTGAACCAGATCCTGCTGGACGGAACCTGATACTTCATGACTTCTCATCCGAACCAAAGCTTCATTTAATCAATGCATCTTTAAACACACTTAGAAACATGAATGACTAAGTGTTACGAATCATTTAGCTGCCTTATTATCAGTATGTCATTCAGTGATTGCCTTTTCTGCTGTATAAAGAGCACAGGTGCCTTTAAATCAGGAGTGTATTCAGTCACTGTATACTGTAGACTCTTATTATTATACTACATTATGACAGAACATATTTTATGCTCATGTGATCAGTAATCATTTAAATGTTTCTTGCACAGTTGAGGTGATAGTTGTCGATATCTTTTGATTCTTCATTAATGTGCTGCTTTTACTGCCCAAAATAAGGGAAGGGTCAAACATTTCTCCACTATTAATCTGAATATTAAATACCAAATAAGTGATTTAGTATCCTAATGAGTGCTTGCTTACATCATACTAATAAGACTGCCACTGTTTTATATCTATTACTTTGTATTTTTGTACTTGTGCAATAATTAAGAATTGAAACACTACATTATAAAATATTAAGTCAACTTGTGTATTGATAGACAATATTAAAATATATAAAACACTTTTAATTTGTTACAGACACAGACTGGAAACGCTACATGCCTCTGTTCATGACTGACTACAGAAACGGTTATTTTTGTTATTATAAAACTTTTAATGATGTGCAATATTTGCTGTTAAGACCAAAAACACTCTGTACCTTTATATAGTTATTTTCTCAGAGCATGAGTTTGGGCTCAGCTGCATTTAATGGTACTGTTTCAACAAACCAAAAACCAACTTCATAAGTTGTGTTTGATAATGACAATAAAGACTGTTAACCTGTTCTCTTGTCCCAGTTTTTCTTTAACAGTCATTCTATAATTGGAAAAACAAGTTATTTAAAAAAAGCAAAACAGTGTGATTACTGCCTGCTTCAACTTATTCAACATTTCAGAATGAGAACGATAGCGATTATTGTACTGGAAGCTGTAAAATATCCATCAGTCTGTATTCAGAAGAAATCAGTCCAGTTTGACAGTAAAGTTCCATCATTCTTCATCATCATCATGTGTTGATTCTTCTGGCTCAATAACTTTCAAGCACTGGTCAGCAAACTCAGTGAACAGAGGCTCCTGCATGGCGTTCTTCATGGCTTTCTCCTTATTTTCAGCTGAATCCACCGACATTAGTAACTGTCTGAGATGTGGATTCATCAACAAACTCTTCAATGCCTGCGAATCACCTGTGTGGAGAAACACATGCAGAGACTGTAAACCTGCTCTCAAAACATACAACAAGAGGTTAATTCTGCAACACGGTCTAAAACAGTCTCCAATCCACATGTTCCTGCAGGTCCACAGATCTGCAGAGTTGAACTCCAGCCTCTTCAACACATCTGCCTGCTGGTTTCCAGCACTCCCAAAGATCTTGATTAGCTGTTTTTGGTGTGGAGCTAAACTCTGCAGATCTGTGGACCTCTTTGGAACCTTTATTGTAAGTAAGACTTGTATAAATAGATTGTCATTGTGTTGCAATAGGTTAAGTGAAGCACTTGGAAATTCATAGCTTGTAAATACAGTGATTTAATTTTACCCAGCAGCTGAAGTTTCTCTAAGGGCACTTTGTCACTCTGGCTGTCTTCATCAAGCACATCGTTAACAGTCCAGGGTTCTTCAGCTGAAATTAAACACGTTTACATTAATGGAATGAATGACTCTTAATAAATACAAGCTCACTTTCATTACATTTAAAGTGTTGCTTTCATGAGGTGATGAGGGTGATCATCTGTAACACGTGATGTTTAAGAGACTGTAATAACAAACATGACTCGCCTGTGCTCACGGGCGCTGGGCTGCTGGAGGCTGCTGCGGCGGTTTCTTTCTTTGGGTGACATGAATCTAAGAGGAGAAATAAAGCTGCATGACAACCTGACATGTATTATGTCAATTAAAACTCCTTGATTCAAACTTTTGACTGCTGAGACAACAACAGAGCAATTAATATTAAGTTAACAACCATATATATATATATATATATATATATATATATACCTTATAACAGACTAAACACTGTTGTCATAACAAAGCTGCAGTACAACACACTTACCATCAGCTTTGTGTTTCTTGAAGCAATTCACTGAACAACTACAAGGAAAAGAAACAAGTTACTTCATCAGTACTTGATTCGTTTAAGTGACGCTTGGTGAATTTATTTAACGACTCACTATCTGATTCTGCACACTGGACATCTGTATTTCGGAACCTGCTCGCTACAAATCCCACAGAGCTGCATGACTGTTTTAGAAAACCAAAAACCCGTTTAAAAAAGTAACGTGTTATCTCAGCGTGAACAAATAAGCTTTAAATACATCTGACAACTCAAAGCGACTCGACCATGTGGATGCGTCCTTCTTCTTTATTATTGGCCGCTGCTGAATCACTCTTTTCCGCATTACTGCCACCTGTTGAACAACTGAGTGTAGCGACAGAATATTTAACAAAATAAAATAACAAATTTTTAATACATTTTAACGTCATATACATTAATTTAACTTTTATTTTGTACTCCAATATTTATAAGATAATATTATATCAATAAAAATATGAATATAATATTCTTTATATTTACAGATAGGTCATCAGAAGTAAATGTATGATGCAAAGCATAAAACCAGGAAGACAATGAGAATTAGTTTACGAGATTAACCAACTGTTTACCAAATGTATTTTTTCTTTTGATATTGGCTATTGATACTGGCTTTCCTCTGAAGAAAAATATTATTATATTCATAAAATAGATTAATAACATAATTGTATACTAATTTTCGAGGGAAAAAAATAAGAGTACTTTTAACTTATTTCCGTTTCGTCCGGCAAGCGCTTCTGGTGTAAAGTGCGCGTTCACGTCACGAGGTCACGGTGTCCTTCCACACGTGTTTGTCTGTGAGATCCGCTTCGATCAGTTATAAAGTCGCTCTCAGCACCGGGACATCAGTCCAGACCGAACCGCTCCGACCCGCAGCCATGCTGAAATCCCTGCGCCGCGCTGTTCACCTCGCATCCCGTTTCGCCAGCATACCCACGGCGTCTCCTGTCACACCTGCGGTCCGATCTGCTTTATATCCCAGCCGAACCTTCACCCGGTCCATCTGGATGATGAGCGGCAGTAACAGCGGCGCGTCCGGCTACAGGCCGAGGCTGCTGACATATAAAGCGCCTGTGCACTCAGCGTCCTGCGGCTGCGGCGCTCTGCACACTGAAGGTAAAGACAGAAGTTCAGCATTACTCTTCATACGGTTCATTCTACAGTGACGTTTATATTTTGTTTAATTGTGTCGATGGGGTTGAAGGGCAACAGATAATAACTAACAGAGACAGCAGAATGTGAAAAATATACAGAAAGAAAATCGGGCCAAATGATAAAATAAAAGCAGAAATCAAGTAACTGTGTAAATAAGAAAAGTTTACAGTATGTGACTGAAGTTAATAACAGTTTTCTTAAGCATTACGTGATCACGTAGTGTTGTGACGTAAATGCGATTATGAGCGTACTTATTATCACATAGATGATTTCATGTGTTCAATCCAGAAACAAATGACCTTGAGATGCCCAAATGTCAGGTGATGTTAGAGGAGACTGTAATCTGGTGTCAGATTAAACCCACCAATGAGAAGAAAATCGGACATGAGCGTTCACATGCTCGTTGCCAAAAATGTGTTTTTGAAGAATTCTCAAGTAGTCGCTAGTCACTGCCAGAGCTGTTGTTGTCCAGCAACACGTTTCTGTTGTAACCGTTTCATTCTTCATTCTGTAGGTGATAAAGCGTTTGCAGAGTTCCTCACTGATGAGATCAAAGAAGAAAAGAAAATTCAGAAGAACAAGAGTCTTCCCAAAATGTCTGGAGGTTGGGAGCTGGAGATGAATGGGACTGAAGCGAAGCTGATTCGCTCTGCTTCTGGAGACAAGTGAGAGTTTTATTGCTGCGTTTCACCCCGTCAGAGTGACATATGTTATTAAATGGCTTTAACACATCATTAATTATTTCTGTTATGGTGTATTTTAGCAGCACCTTGAAACTGTATCGACCAATTAGCGTTCAGAATACACAGCAATCCATTTTGTAATAAAGCCGCAATCTGTGTGTTTGCGCCTCTATCGCCATCTCTGTTTGAAACATTGAATTTCAGGTTGATTAATGTGCTTATATTTACATATAAGAACGTAAACCAAACTGAAGTTACATCCACAATCAGACCTGGCAGATTTTGACATTTTAAATCATTATTATAAACTTACTGTTGTGAATCAGGGTAAAATAAGGAGATTGTGTTGAACACTCATCTGTCATGTACTTGCTCAACTACAGCTTTTTAACCAAAGAAAGGTTCCAGGTTACATGAATTCTGGGATGTGTGTGTGTTTGACAGAGTCACGGTCACTTTTAATGTGAACAACAGTATTCCACCCCAGCTGGAGGAGGAAGCAGATCAGGAGCAGAAGGGCCAGGAAAATGAGGTTTCACCCCTGCACATTCACACTGGAATACACTCATATTGAATTATTATTAGAGTCTCATCTCTGAGATTTCCATAAAAATTCTATTTATAACGGTATCACAATTTTAAGCCCAAGTTGCTTGATTTTTCTAATAAAAACTTGATAAAGTACAGATAAATGATAGAAATGATGGAATTGCACTCTTTATTTTGTTTATACCTTTCTAATGCTTGCTTTGTAGCCTGATCTTGTCTCAACACCAAACTTTGTAGTGGAGGTGACGAAACAGGGAGCGACGAATTCGCTGGTGTTTGACTGTCATTTCTCTGAAGATGAGGTGAGATAAACTGTTAGTGTGTTCACGTCATGTCAGAAATATCACACTAAAGTTGAGCGGACGTACACAAGGTCGCATTGTAATTTTCATAATTACATTTATTTATAATTTACAATTTATTAACTTACATTGTTTTCATTAAGTAAAGATACTTTGCCATCTTGCTCAGACTAAATTGACTTGCCCCAAACGCACCTGAGGTGTTGACTGTCTTCACAATTTGTAAATACAAAATTCCCTGATGCACTTGAAAGCCCCGTGTGTCAGTGTTTGTCTTTGTAAAGTCTCACTAAAGCGCTGATATTATATCCAAAGCTCTCTGTCTCTGAGCAGACCCCTCACGGTGAGGGCGAGCAAGACAGCGACATCTTTGCCATCCGTGAGGTGAGTTTCCAGCCGGAGGGAGACACAGACTGGAAGGAGACCAGCTACACACTCAACACAGACTCTCTGGACTGGGTAAGAGACACTCATGAACACTGTACACATGTAAACACCCAAACGTTTGGCTGACCTTTAACCCCTTTGACTCTCTTAGGCGTTATATGATCATCTGATGGACTTCCTGTCTGAACGGGGTGTTGATAATGCGTTTGCTGATGAACTGATGGAGTTGAGCACAGCTCTGGAACATCAGGAGTACATCAAGTTCCTGGAAGATCTGAAAAGTTTTGTCAAGTGCAAATAATTCATGTTTTTGTAGTCTAGATTTTTCCCACTTGTGACATTTCTGGTTTATGTAGGTCTCTGTGACAACAAAGACACAATGTTTTATTTAATTTTATAATTTTTTCTAAGTTATGTTAAACATGGCATAGAGTCTGATGTTATTGCAGAGGTTTACAGGTCAAATTTAAATCTTAACATTCATTACAAATTAACCACATTATCTTCAAAAAATACCAATAAAAAGTGAAAACTATTTACATTGAAATGTTTTTGGGTTTCTTAAACTCTATAATCTTTCCAATAAAATAACTTTTTCTGACCTTTATTTTGGGTTAAGTTTGTATAGTATGTTTCAGTGAACACGGTTACAAATAGATTTTCATTATTTCACGTATATTAAGCACACTTTCTCCCAAAATTCGTATGTTTTCCGTTTTATATTTTCCTTCTCAATAGCAATTGTAATGATTTTAAATCATTAAATTTAATACAAGAAATACTACTCTGACCTTTATATATTATAAAAACTATAAATATATATTAATGCCATAACGCAAAGGAAAGTCAATGAGCATTGAAGGGAAAAAAACTTGCTTTAAAAAAGGCTTAAAAAATAGGTTTGATGAAAATTACTTCAGTGGGTCAAAAAAAAACACACGAGCAAGACACGTTTAACAACGTGAGGAAGGAACGTTTCACGAAGTTTAATTCTCTAATAGCATGACAATGACTGTCATTTCACATGGTTTTAAATGGTTAAACTGACATCAGGTCAGTATTGATTCTGTAACTTCATATTAAATTCAAAGACAGTGAATGCTATGGATTAAAATAAGTCTTTATTTCACAGAAACAATATATTACATATGTTAAAAACATTCATCGACCCTCTTCTGTGGACAAACAGCTCACAGAACGATAGAAAGATAATCACACACCTACAGGAAACAAGAGACAAGTGTCAGTGCACAGAATTCATCCAAAAACTGATTTCAACTTCAGTCAGAAAACTTACATTAGAAGCAGGTTGTAAGTACACTGAACATTGTAGGGCGATTATAAACACACACACACACACACACACACACACACACCTTGCAGCTGATCATGAGGTTTGGTGAGCCATCTGTGTTGAAGGCCATGGAGAAGGTGGGGTTATGAAGACAGTCCTCCATGTGCTCCGTCACTCGTTTCTCTAGAAGATTCTGTAAAACATCAGACGTAACATTCCTGCCCTGTGGACACATGTAAAGAGAACATGAGATAAACGGAGTAGCTTCTCTATACATTTTCTCAACATGAGTTTCTTAGAGCACATAGTAAGTGTCTATAATACTTGACGTAAACTCACCACTGTGTTGATATAAAGACCACACGGACATGATGTGAAATGGCTGTTTACTGTCAGATTACTCCTGTGAAGTACAGAAACAATGAGATTATATCATAAAACGGTTATCCTGCTGATGACGAGGACGATGAGGATGAAGACTTACGCGTGACACAGTGGGCATATGATCTGTTCACTCTGCTCCATTTTCTCCAGCACTGAATTTAAATAATGCTCTTCATACTGCATGTTATTCTGATATTCCTCGAGGATGGAGAGCTCTGAAGATAAACATCTTTGTTATTAATAGACTTTTTTATGCTAATTTAGTTGCATGTAGCAGGTGTTTGTCTGCTGAATTTGTACGACTTCAGTGGTTTGTGATTACTGTAGCTTTCCGTAGCTCAGTGGTTAGAGCATGGCGTTAACAATGCAATCTCGATCCCAGGGATTGCACATACTCAATGTATAGTGATCAATGTGTAGTATAATGCAATGTAAGTCGCTTTGGATAAAAGCGTCTGCCAAATGCCTAAATGTAAATGTACTGTACAAGAATTTCACATGAAAGGGATTACAGACATATAAAAGAAACTTCTAGATGCTGAATGCATGTTTATTATTTTTGGAGGATTAATTTCCATGACTCCTCAGGATTCCCTGATATTTCCAGGTTTCCCGTGACTACGGGAACGCTGATGTAATGAGGAATCAGTGATGTTTGTATGTGACATGCTGGTGATCACCTTGAGCTATGAGCTCCTGTTGAATCTCTTCAAAGGCTGACAGCTCATCATACTCCTGCTGTGTGGAGAACATCTGTGGAGTAATGCAGAGGAGAAATACAGCGCGGTCCTCACATCATACTTCTCAAATCTTACTTGCACAACACAAGCTTTTCATTATGAATCGTGGTAAAGAAGATCATGTTAAACAAGCACTTCCTCAATAACTCATTTCTGGCCATCAGAAAGTTACGGATTGTACTGCAACACAACACAAAGCAGTGATGTCACCCACACACCTCACTGATGTCGTGTCCATTCCACAGCGATGGGAGAGTTTGGCTGGAGGACTGCAGCACGCTCCACTCCTCCTCCATCACCTCCTGAACCAGCAGAGAGCGCGCTGAACCCGTCTGACTGTCTCCCATCTGACGGAACTTCTCCAGTAACCTCGACCGGCTGTTCTTCAACCTCTCCACACAACGCTGAAGGACACAAGCCACAGATTCAGTAGCAGAGTACAACTCTTACATAGTCAATCTGCTGGAAGATCTCAGGACACAAGGGTCTGTCATCACCAGATATTTAGAAAGCTGCAATGCGTAACTTTACGTTAACAAAAAGTTCATGGCAAGTTCATGGCAGCTCAGTCTTCACAATTATCTCCCTACCTATTTCCCGACAGTAAGTTTATAATAACGATTTATATATTGATCCGATTTATATATTGAACTGTCGGGTCGGATTTCCCGGGAAATGTCAGTTTGGCTTTAACATAAGTAATGAAAAGTAACCTGCAGTTTTAGGTTTCAAACAGAGAGGGCGGCAGAGAGGAGACAGATGCGGATTGCAGCGTTTAAAACGCGGGTACAACACGTCCTTTTCATGTTACGATCATTTATAACCTTCATTGCATCTAGATATGAGTTTAATATCTGCAAAGAACTGCAGCAGCTGATAATAAACGCATTCTGAGAGTCTGTCTGGATGTTCTTACGATCAGAGCTGATTAAAGATCAAAATAAAACTGCAGTGGTGTCGTGCATGTATTAAACTCATGTCATTTATTAAACTCATGTTTAACTCGTGTTGTCACTCTATTGAAGCTGCCACACGGACTGAACGCACCGGTGATAAAACACGACTTTTACCTTCCGGTATGTGTCTTTCCATGGTGGAGTTCTGCCTTTGTACATGGACCTGTGTCTCTGTACCGCGTCCATGATGTCCAGCGCTTAATTCTGATCCACGACTGACACTTTTCAACCCTGATTAACACAGAAAACAAACCGACGGCTGGCACTCAATCAGGGACCTTTACTCTTCCGTCTGCGTCACACATAACCGGACGTGGTTTCGAGGCGGACGGGATTTGTAGTTTGGAGTCTCTCCGCTATTTCGTCTCCTTCTGTTTTGTTAAACTTTAGCATTTAGCGTAGTTTTTATAAATACATAATAAATAAATAAATGAAGAATAGTGTTTTATTAATCCAATCTTTTAAGTGTGTATTTTTTGTTAGTTGTATTTTTAAAAGTAATTTCCATTAAATAAATCTATTAAATGATTTTTTGTTGCTTGCGTTGTGTTTTAGTTCTTTTGCTTTTGCGATACAAATTCCCTGTTTCCAAACGTCTAATTTACGAATAAAAATATTTTAATTGAAATAGAATATGAAATAAATATAGGCCAACCTCATGAATGATTTGCATGTTTAAATGCATAGGCCTCTATATAGTAGAGCACAATCTAGAATCAGGTCAATTGCAACAGTTTACAAATCAAACATTACGTTACTAATAATAGGTGCCTAAAAGCCCAGCGGGTCACTGCAGATCAATGGTTGGGACACAGAGCTGCACTTACATAATGGTGTTCGAGTTTAGACCGCCCTCAGCCTGTCTGAGGTCTCCACACTACAAACTTCATCAGAGGGTTTTGATCTTGTTTATCAGCAGACTCGTGTGATCTTTGACCTGCTGCAGCAGTACAGTGCAGTCGAGGTGTGGTCTGCTTCTTCAGATGCCATTACTGCATTTGTCCATCTGCAGACGAGAAAATAACAGTTCACCTGCAATGGCAAAGGTCGAGTATTCTGAAACTGCGGAGCCCAATCAGATAGGACAGGATTCGGAGTCCGATTCGGATCAAGACGATCATTTGCCCGCCGTGGACGCAGCAGGCGTGGGATCCGGATCAGTCCGCCGGACTCAGGTGATCCACAGCGGACATTTCATGGTCTCCTCGCCACACAGTGACTCGATCAGGAGGAGAAGCGCAGCTCTGTATGATTATGATCATTATAATTTTGACGCTGTTAATAAACCGGACTGCCAGACCTACAGCTTCGGTCCACTGAGCTCCAGACGCCTCAGCATTGACCCGACACTCACACGGCTGTTTGAGTGCATGACGCTGGCGTACAGGTACTGAACGTGTGGAGAACTGTATCAGTTACACTTATTTTACCATTAAAGTTTGACCTTCACTGCAATGTTTACAGTTCTGTTTACATACAAATGATAAACTCATTCAGATGTTACTCTGTGCGCCTGTAACTTTCCCAAACAGCTGCTTCACATTTCTGTGCATTCAGTCTCAACACTTTCTGCATTTGCTTCTGTAACTTTAATGACGCGCCTCAAATATAGACCCTTTAAAATGTATGATGATACACTTTTAATAATGTTTAGCTAAAGGTTTCAACATGTATTTTCAACACTTCTTCTTTGGTAACTCTTGATAAAAACTCATGTGGACTTTGACAGGAGTTGGAAGAGGAGGTGAGAGTTACAGAGTAACTGGGGATAGACAATCTCATGTCACTTTCTCCAAATAACTCTTTCCTAACCCACAATATTACAACACAAACCACTGAAATGTTCATCTGTCTAACCTCTGACCAACAAATCATGCTTATGAATGTTGTGTTGATTATAAAGACCCTCATTTAAACTGAGCTGTGTTGTTTTTTAAAGGCAGGCTAGTTTTATGGAGGATTTGATATCTGTATTGGACTAAAAACTTCAAAGGGGCAGTTCATCCAAAAGATGAAAATTCCTCCATCATTTACTCACTCTCATGTCATTCCAAACCTGTGTGACTTTCTTCTTCTTTGGAACACAAAAGAAATGAGATATTTTGAGAAATGTCTCAGTGGTTTTGTGTTCATACAATGGAATGTCACTGTTGTTTGGAGACCAGTGTACTTTTTATAAAATCTTCATTTGTGTTCCTCAGAAGCATAAACAAGTCAAACAGGTTTGGAATGACATGAGGATCAGTAAATGATGGAAGATTTTTCATTTTCTGATGAAATTTCAGATTTTCCCTTTAAGCTTATTTGAAAAGTTTTTTATTTATGAAAACGTAACAGAGCCATTTCTGCTTTCGTCTTTCAGTCTGTTTGTCATGTAGCGTGTACCTGAAACTTTAAATAGTTGTGCTGTATTTACAGTGAATAAGCTGTATGATGATGAGCAGATGTTTATAGTCTGTGTCTATATATAGGCTTAGAGTTACATAAATATATATATATATATATATATATATTAATTATATACCATTGTATATATGTGTATATATTTTATTCACCATTGCATCTTCCATAGACTTTCACTGAAAGAAACCAACATATAATTAATTGGCTTGGGCCAGCAAATACTTGCATAGTAACACCCTGGCAACCCCCATAACACTTTAGCATCATGGTGGGCAAGAACTAAATTATATTTTCCTTAGAAACAGTGAAAGTTTAGTTAGTCTGTGTTATCTTCTGTGAATAGCCAGTAAATAAAAAATGAGTTTCTATGTAGCGTGTCTGACAGCATGTCAGATCTAGTATCCCAGCAGCTTTCCCTCTCAGTTCAGTGAAGCTCAATGATGTGTTCTTTACCCGCAGTGTTGCGTGTTATTTCAAGCCATGTCACACATTTAACCATCATTCTCAACAGCTTCTTAGCAACAGAGTGAACACAACACTCTCTGTGAGCTTGTCTGATGTTTCGGAGGTTCGGTGCACGGCATCTGTCAGCAGATGGTGTAAAGTGCCGTCAGTATTTTGAAAGATGGGCGGCTGTGTCGCTGCATTAAACTCATAAAATCATGCTGTCTGCAAACACACAGTTCACAGTTCCTGTCGCATTACTGCGGTTGTTTGGAAACAGCATGTGTTTACAGCCACATGCCCAGCGGAGGAAAGGGCAGTTTCTGCACTGTTCTGCAATGTTCTGTCTCGTTGTTTACATGTTCTTTGTTGATTCTTTTTACTGTAGTGATGTACTGTAAGCTAACAAAACTGTGTTTGAGTACAAATCCATAAGAAATTGCATAAAGGCAAATAGCAGATCTGATGGTTTCTGTTTCTCTCCAGTGGGAAAATTGTGTCTCCAAAGTGGAAGTCTTTCAAAGGACTGAGGTTGCTGTGGAGGGATAAGATCCGTCTGAACAATGGAATCTGGAGAGCCTGGTTCATTCAGTGTGAGTGTTTTCAGTAGTGCTGATTCATCTGCATTAACTGCTCAAACTCACCAGATCACTGGCTGTTCTGTAATCTGTTAAGTCTAATTAAAGTCTGTGCAGATGCTTTTATTCAAAGTGACCTACAGAGCATTTAAGTTATATATTAGATCTGTGTGTGTGATCACACACTGCTTCACCAGTTGAGCTGCAGGACCAGATTGCTTAAGAAGATGTAGTTGTATCTTTTTTTACTTGTGTTTTCTTTGTCAGATGTGGAGAAAAGGAAGAACCCGGTATGTGGGTTTGTCACGCCACTGGAAGGTTCGGAGGCTGATGCTCACGGCAAACCTGAGGTGAGTCAGATCTCAGACACAAACCTGGACAAAACCTGGAACGTTCTCAAAACACTGACTAACATTCTTTAAAAGTTCTCTTTATTTATAACGTTATCAAACACGTTCTTGCAGTAATGTTAGTAGAACTTTAATGTTATATATCTCATATATTAGAAACATCAATACATGTAACACTTATATATGTAACACGTATTTTTATTGGCTTAAGTGAATGTTTAACTCTCAGCATCAGATATGAATGTGTGTGTGATGCGTGTGTGTGATGCGTGTGTGTGATGCGTGTGTGTGATGCGTGTGTGTGTGTGATGCGTGTGTGTGATGCGTGTGTGATGCGTGTGTGTGTGTGATGCGTGTGTGTGATGCGTGTGTGTGATGCGTGTGTGTGATGCGTGTGTGATGCGTGTGTGTGTGTGATGCGTGTGTGTGTGTGTGTGTTTGTGATACGTGTGTGTGATGTTCTCAGGCCATAGTTCTGGAGGGAAGCTACTGGAAGAGGCGGATAGAGGTGGTCATAAAGGAATATCACAAATGGAGGATTTACTATAAGAAAAGAGTGAGTGTGTGTGACAATTTGCAGCTCATATTCTAAATAGCCACACATAAGACATTCTGCATCTTCACTAACAAGCAGTAATCCAGTTTATACAGATGATAAATGCACTGAAATAGCAGTAAGTCATAATGTGAGGGTCAAATGATGGAGAGGAGTGTTAAACAGGAGCGTATATGAATGGATAAAGCTGTCTGTAGTTTTAAACCTGACAGAAGGGGGAGCTACTGTACTCATTATTTGGCCAGGAGGGCTGTGTTATTGAACAACCATCTTTAAATGGTCAAATATCACCAATTTATCATCTCCACATGGTAAATAATTGATTTTCACGTTTCTTATGGAAATGCAGATGTTTCTTGATGCAGCAGATCTTATATTGTGTTTGGAAATATTTCATTGGGATGCTGTTGCAAAACTCTAGAAACAGATTGAGGTCAAGAACCCAGGAGTCAGTATTCAGAGGGCAGCCAGTAAATTGTTAGCTGAGCTGACTACAGTGACCGTCCTGAATTATACAAGTATACAAATACATTACCCAGAATTCTCAAGTACTAAACCATCATCGCCACATTAAGATGTTTTTCAGTACAGTCGAGTGAATTCCTTCCTCATTTTTAATGAAGACTTACATAAGACAGTGTACTGAGGTGTATATCTGTAAAGCTGCTTTGAGACTGTGTGCAGTCTTAAGATTAATGTAGATAACTTTAAATCAGAATCATAAGACGCAACACATAACATTCCTGTGTTTCTTCAGCTTCAGAAGAATAAAGACCTACTATCCATGCTGCAGAAGGTAAGACACTATAATAATGTATTGACACATGATGCCTGTGTCTGCCTGTCTATATCTATGCACTTATTCACTGTTGCCTCTTATTGTAATTGAAGTTGCTTCCTTGTCCTCATTTGTAAGTCGCTTTGGATAAAAGCATCAGCTAAATGACTACATGTAAATGTGATGCAGATGTGATTTTGGGGTTTTTTTGGTCGACCATTTGGACGGCCTCTTGGCTGTAGTTGACGACTCTGTGTAATTATTAACGTATATGTAGCGTAGCGTTCAGTCGGTCAGCAGTACAGGTCATGTTTGGACAGCTCATCTACATTTCTATTAATAGTTTCCTCTCAGTTTTTAAGCTCCCATCTGGCCAAAAAACCTGAAAGGATCACGGTGTGAGAAAACGTGAGAAATGTAAACGCTGAGCTTGCTGTGCGTCACAGCCTCTCTGATGGGTGAGAAATGCAGTCATTTGATGCCATTAGCGACAGAAGTGCTAATCTTCCCTTCTGTTCTGTTCCGCTCAAAAAACACATTCAGGGCTTCATCGCCGTTTAATCAGATCTGACCCACATACTGCAAAAAGCTGCAGTCGACTCTGTTTTTGTTCAAATGACGTTTTTATACCTCAATGATGTTGATTCAGTTTTAAAGCCACAGTCAGTAACTTTTTTGGGTTGAAATGAACAAAAATCAGTTATTGAGCAAGTTCATAACAGATCAGTGTTTAAAACGGCCTCATTCACAAAGATAAGTTCATAATAATGGTTTATAATTTGAACTGTCTGTCTGAAGTTTGACTTAATTTGACTTCAACATACGTAAAGAAAATTATGTAAAGTAATCAGCAATTTTATGTTTCAAACAGGGATGGATTGAATTAAATAATTTTTAAAGAATTAAATAAAATTGTAATTTAATTCTTTAGAATATTTAAAAGTTTACATACATTACAGCATAAATAGGATTAGTAAATCCACCGAGAAACTCTTTAGATAATTTGATTCTTGCAGGTTTTCTTAATAACAGAAAGACTGGAGACCTTTGGTACAGTATAATCCTGCTGTTCCTGTATAATCCTGCTGTTCCTGTGTAATCCTGCTGTTCCTGTATAATCCTGCTGTTCCTGTGTAATCCTGCTGTTCCTGTGTAATCCTGCTGTTCCTGTATAATCCTGCTGTTCCTGTGTAATACTGCTGTTCCTGTGTAATCCTGCTGTTCCTGTATAATCCTGCTGTTCCTGTATAATCCTGCTGTTCCTGTGTAATCCTGCTGTTCCTGTATAATCCTGCTGTTCCTGATGGCCCTGCAGGGTTTGATTTCAGGGTGACAGTGTGCCAGTAGGGGGCGATACATGCTGCTCTCAGACTCCACACGTGAGGTCGACAGCAGGAACTGGGTCAAGAACAAAAGAGCTGAGCGCCTCACTCATACGGCGAAACCTGTAAAAAAACAGAGAAGAAAACAGAATGGATCAGGCAGAGGGTTTCTGCTGTTTTTCACATTTGTGTTAAACGTGTCATTAAGACCTCACACGTCAGCACAGAGACCCACACACACACACGTCAGTTGTGCTCACAAACACCACAGCAGCAATACTAATATCTGACACCTTTTGTGTGGAAGAGAAAAGAAAGAAAGATTGAGTAGGTTTCCGGAAGGACGTGCTGTTGGCTGGTTCTGGGCATCACTATAAATATGTGCCCATGTGAAGCATTAGAGCAGAGATATCAGAGATGCAGGAGCTGTCCAGGTATAACAGACATAACAGGGATTAATCCAGTAGAAGCCGTGAGTAGAACATCAGATCTGCTTTTGACTCTGTGTAATTTTATTTCTATGTTTTGTGTTAGCATGAAATTAAAATTCGTCGTCTTTGCTTTCCTAATACATGTTTCTGATCATTGGTGCGTGTTATTCCAGAGAACAAAATGTTTATGTAACACATCAAAATGTTGTAACTTTAGAGGCACTGTCTCTAAAACAGATCTTTTTTCAGCTTTTCTGTTAATAATTTCAAGATTGATTTAGTGGTCACAGCAATTAATAAAAATTCAAGAGACGTTTAGCCCCCAGATTCCTCCATAGTTTCTGTGGTTTACACGCATCAATAAAACATGTTAGTTGTGTTTTCGGAGTTTGCTGACATTTAGGGGTTACGTTAGAGGTTAAGTTGGACATTAAGTTAGGGGTATGTCCAGCTCACCAACCTTACGTTTTAAACTGCATTCTGTAGCGCTATTAACAAAAAAATTACAATTTATTTCTGCATGTCTGTTTGGTCTTTTTTAATGGTTTTTGGCCTATGGCCTCCTTAGGGTCCTATCTGCAGGGCGGGGCTGGAAAAATGGACCAATCAGATTTATCCAGAGCCTGAAGTGACATCAGAGGAAGTGCACATGTTTGACTTGGACTGTTTCCTGTCAGACATCTCGGACACGCTCTTCACCATGACCCAGAAGCCCAGCCCCTGGAGCGGAGACCGCCAGAACAGTCAGTACTGCACACTGAGTCTTCACAGAAATATTTCACTGCAATAAGAACATTTTTGTCATCATTTACACCCTCATGCCCACCCAACCTTTTTTTATAAGTTCTCATGAATCATGGTTTTAGAAATAGCAGTCATGTGACTTTAAGTATATCCAGAAAGGATACCACACCCCAAAACAAGGAACTTTAAATGAATGAATGCAAAAACACACACACACACACACCTAGAAACAGACTTGTGTTGAATTGTAATGCTATGTGTGTTTCGCTCCTGTCATCCAAGCGTACACCAGTAATGCAGATATGATTCAGCCTGGCCTGACCCCACTGCAGCCCAGCCTGGATGATTTGATGGACATACCAGGTGAGTTTTCATCTCAGTCATTCCTTTTCTGTGCTTTTATAAATATCATATATAATAATATATGTATAATATACATATAAGCTGTGTACTGCTGCTCTGTCCGTCTGCTCCGTATTTACCTCAGGTGTGGTTGATCTGATGTTAAAGTATGAAAATATATTTGTGTCTCTTACTTACTAAAGCTTTTATAAATTAAATATAAAAATTACTTGTAAAATTGACATTTATTTGTAATCATATAATTAAAGCTGCAATCAGTAACTTTTTTTGATTAAAAATAAACAAAAATCAGTACATGACAGATCATCTCCTTATCTTACCCTGAATGACAACAGTAATTTTATAATAATGATTTATAATTTGATCTGTCAGGTCAGATATCGCAGGAAATGTCAGTTTGGCTTCATTTAACATGAGAAAAGTTTGTCAAGTAAGCTGCAATGTTATGTTTCAAACAGAGATGGCGACAGAGAGGTAAAAGTTACAAATTGCAGCTTTAATACAAATTATTAATAGTTATAGTATTTAATAACTAATCATAATTAATCTCATAATTCTTTTGCAGAAATCTCAAATATATGTTTTGATATGAACCTTTTATAAATATTATACATTGTAATTAGAGTTAGTGCATAATTATTTTAAGTGATGTGTTAGTAAGATCTTTAGGGAACTATAGGGAAGTTCATCAGTTCACTTGCGCAAGGTGCAGAATTCCTGGTTCCCCATAAAACAGACAAGATTTCACTTGATGTGGCTTATCAGGGATGTACATGTGTAACAGCTTCACTTCTGAGGTGATCAGAGGGACAGTGAATGAGTTTAACCCCTGGAGGTGGTGTGTGTACTCTGGGGGCATTTCCTCATCAGTGATTGGTCAGTTAGAGGGTAAGAGTTAACCAGAGAAACGTGGAAGTTCATAAGAGTTTATTACAGTTTAGCAGCTGTATGTGTGAGAGTGTATGTGTGAGAGTGTATGTTTGAGAGTGAGTGTGTGTGTGTGTGTGTGTGTGTGTGAGAGAGAGAGAGAGAGAGAGAGTTTGTGTGTGGGTTTACTTAACCATATGTTGGTGATAAAATTGTACACAAAAGTCAGCAAAACCTTCTTTTGGGGACATCCTCATTTTTAAAAATGTTGTCAATTAATGTTTTCTGTTAAGGTTAGGGTTAGATTGTGGGTTAGGTTATAGTGTTTATAACTAGTTGTGTATAAAAACAATAGAAGTCTATAGAATGTCCCCATTTAGATAGATAAGTGTGTGTGTGTGTGTGTGT
>JAZGTJ010000372.1:7701-23581 GCA_036877575.1 Botia almorhae | reverse complement strand
GTGCATATGACCGTCATGTTCCTGGCACTGCCCACTGTGATCAGCTGGCAGTAATCTCAAATCACGAGGCTCTGGCCATTCTGTCTCTCTATCTTTATCTCTCTCTCTCTCTGTGTTGCTCTCTTTCTGTCTGTCTCTCTCGCTCTTTCTCTCTCAGCGTGGCAGTGCCAGGTTTCTCACTGATATCAACACACACTCCACGAGGTTCTGGTGAATGTTGTGTGGAGAACTCTCCACACAGAAGCTGCATAAGGAACTGTTTATATATTTCAGATCAATATTGTGTTACAGTGGTAAGTGTGTGTGTGCGTGTTTTCTCTCGCTTCAACAGTGTCTCTGAATGTTGTGTGTTTATGTGTGAATGTAGAATAACTGCAGGTAACTGTTTCTAACACAATAACATTAAACCCATGACCAGAATGATTCCGCTGTGTGATTGGCTTCACACTGTGTTGTGGACATGATCACATCAGCTGCTTTAATGTTCTGACAGATATTTTCTTGAGTTACCGTGTGCAGTCAGAGCAGACGGGTTATACTGACTGCAGCTTCTTTGACAGCTCGTCTGCTGGATCGTTTGCTTTAACGCCCGTGAGCAATCCACTCACACACACAACACCAGTGCTGACACAGGTAACACACTCATTCAGTCCTCAACATTACTATTTTACATATTTATTTGAATTTATTTAAATATTTCTATTATATTCAATATTTTAATTATACATTGATCTAAGTTAGTTTGAGACCAGATCGTAATGCTTGTTTATTTCACATAAATACATTTTAAAGGTAGTGTAGGCAATGTCAGAGAGACTAGCAATAGCAAGCTAACTTTGAAAGCGTAAGATCCCGCCTCCCTTAAGAGCCTCTACAAAAGCCACGCCCCCTCCAGTAGTGTGCAGAGGTATGCAAATACAAAGTTTGTCAGGCAAGCAGGACATCCTATCGTTGTGTTCGGACTGAATGCAATGATTGGATGAATATTTAGACCACTTTACTTAACAAAACATGTTTCTAGAACAAATCGCCGACCTTCCTTTAATACAAATTCACAAAGTCACATAAATCTTAACACAATTTCTTGTCATTTTCAGTCCTCTCTCTCAGCTGGCAGTTTACCTGAATCCTCCTCATCTGCAAATCCACCTGGGCACAGTTACCCCCACCATACTCTAAACCCTAACATGACCTTTAACCCCAGTGGTGACACTTCACAACCCAAGTTCAAAGGTCACTCAGAATTTGTCAGTGAATTCCATCAGTCCCAGAACCTTCCGTCTGGCTTGACGCAGTACGGACAGAACGTGTCTTTCAGTGGTCACCCTGCTGCCATGACAACCATGGAAATGCCAGGTGCTATGACACAGGAAAGCCCTTACCCATACCAAACAGCCTGTCTCAGACACAGACACCCATCTGGGCAATCACAGAACAGCACGGTTGTCACACCAACAGTCATCACCCACACGGGCTCTGCCACGACCGCCCTGCTGTCTGATGGCCAGCCCGGGTACTCCAGCGCGGAGGAAATCTTTCCTCCTGCGGCGTGCATGTCTTTGAGGCACCAGCACACGACGGTCACACCGACTGTCTCCTCACTCAACCTCTCTCACTGCTTCTCTGTGCCACAGCAGGTGGGTGTGGCCACAGGACGGGGGGGGAAGCACAAGCAAAAGACAGGAGAAAGCTCACTGGTTGCCAGGGCGATGGCTACATGTGCAGCTCCGCCCACTCAGACAAGCTGTCTGGCCAATCTGCTCTCTTGTAGAGCTCATGAACGTATGTCGATGTGTCGTTTGATTCATTTGTCATTTTTTCCTGATAATGCTGAATTAGAATGCCTCTATTGAAAAACATGTTACCACTTCCACTCATTGTCCGTTTATTGTCCATGAGAGTTTGAATGAGTAACTTTCCTTAATCTTCTGTCTTCAGGAAAACCGTCGAGTTTTGATGCTAATTCAGCCGGATCAACATCAGGGGGGTCACAGATTTCCCATAATTCCTTATGGGCCTCAAGAATCCCATCAATGCCAGCATTACACTGTCAGACGCCCATGTCAGACCACGCCCACAGCAGCACCATTTCCTCTCTCCTTACTCAACATGTGCCTCTTCTCACCCCCAAAACAGAGAAACTCTCCCCCACTACAGACAGAGGCAGTTTAACAGGTCTGTTGAATCTGGGGTATTAAGTTAAATTCCCAACCCTGTGATGTCACTGTTGTTGTCTGAAGTGAGTTAATGTTATGAAATGTATTTTCAGTTAGTTTTTCTGGAAGTGTTGGGCAGACATCTCCCACAAGTCTATCGGAGAAGAACCCGGAATCACATTTCCTACCCGGACACGCCCACATGGAGTCCACCAGAGTAAACACACTACTGTATTTCTGACCACATTCTTCAACACTGTCAGAACACACATCTCACCTATAACCACACACTGTGTGTTGTGCTGCAGACAGACCCACGGCGCATCACACACATTTCTGCTGAGCAGAAGAGGCGCTTTAACATCAAGCTTGGGTTCGACACATTACACAGTCTGGTGACGACGCTCAGCTCTCAGCCCAGTGTAAAGGTAAAGTTACACTGCTCTCAGAGCTAGTGTAAACCTCTGCTGGTCAGATAGACAGACTGATCTGCAGGTGATACTCTATGTAGGAGAGGCTGCAGGTTCTTCAGTCCAGCCCTTTGTTATGCTCTCCTCTCTCATTCTTGTCTTATTCTCGTGTCATTCTCACCTCATCTTTATCTCATTCTGGTCTGTCTCAGATCAGTAAGGCCACCACACTGCAGAAGACAGCTGAGTACATCAGTAAGATGCAGCAGGAGAGAGCTCAACTCCACGAGGAGGCACAGAGACTTCGAGAGGAGATCATGGCACTCAACTCTGCCATCAAGTGAGTGTCACACTGTATGTGCTCATTATTCAGAGATTTAAAGAGACGGTTCACCTAAGAATGACTATGTATCATGTACTCATACTCCTGAAGGTAAATGATGACAAAAGAGTGATCTGTTCCTGTAATTCTACAGTATGATGGACAGTGTGTGTGTTTTATTTCTGTGTTCTCTCTTGAACGTAGCGTGTGTCAGCAGCAGCTTCCTGCAACCGGTGTCCCAATAACACGGCAGCGTTTTGATCAGATGAGAGAGAAGTTCAGAGAGTATGTGAGAGTCCAGACGCTGCAGGACTGGAAGTTCTGGATCGTATCCCACAATGCTTTGCCTCTGCTCAAACTTGAACCATACGACTGTGATTGGTCAATGGTGTCTGCTAAAACTTTGCCAACTGATTTTCTTCATTGTATAACTGTGTTAGTGACACGTCTGTTGTTTTACTCAGTGCTTTCTGTTTTATAACATCATTTAAATAAACTTAGAGAAATAGGTCCTGTAAAAATTAAAGTTATCTTATAATTGACTCACCCTCAAACCCTCCTGAGTGTGTATGACTGTCTTTTTTCAGCCCTTCTTCTTTCAAATCTCGGGCACTGTTCACTGTCATTATAAAGCTGGGAAGAGCCAGGATATTATTATAATAGAATAAAGTCATATACACTTATGATGCCATGAGGGTGAGTAAATGATCATCATTTTCATTTCTCAGTGAACTATTCTGTTAAGTCAGTAACCACACCACAGCATGCTGGAGACCATCAGAGCTGTTCTGTTCAAAATGACGTCTACTTTCCTCAGCTGCAGCTTCTTTTAGTTCAGCATCCTCATTGAGCCTCTGTTTGAGTCGTATAACGGTATGGTGTCCACAGCTAGTGCAGAAGATCTGTGTCGGACGACCCTCTCCTGGCTGGAGCAGCACTGCTGTCTGCCTGCGCTCAGACCCAGTGAGTTCCTGCAGCATCTGTCGCTCTGTCTTCTGTCCATTACAAACAGATGGTTTTACCACTGCAAAGCGACTGAACTGCAGTGGTTAAACCACCTCTGTTTGTTTAGTGTTTAGCGTTCAGTATGTTGACATTGGTTGCCATAGTACTGACATAGGTGTCTGTGCGATGCCAGGAGACTGAGAGTGGGTCAAAACAGATGATAGAAACCATTCTCATTTGTACCCGTGACTCTAGTGTAGGAGACATAAAGATCACGTGTAAACGTCATGTCCTTCATCTGTTCAATCACTGAATATACAGCCAGTGCAGCTTCATTGCTCAGGAACTGCTCAAGAGGCTGTTTGACTGACGTGTAAAGCAACCAATCACAATGCGTTTTGTTCAGCGTCATGTCTCCAGATGGACCGTTAAAGAGCGCAACACATACATCTCCCGGACATCCTGCAGAATTCAACCAATCGAATGACAACTTTGAAACTTCTGAAGTGTTTCCATTGAAGGGTGCCATATGCATTAACATTTACATTTAGGCATTTGGCAGACGCTTTTATCCAAAGCGACTTACATTGCATTATACTACACATTGATCATTATACATTGAGTATGTGCAATCCCTGGGATCGAACCCATGACCTTGGCGTTGTTAACGCCATGCTCTAACCACTGAGCTACAGGAAAGCTATATGCATCAGACTTTCAGCTGATTCCACTTTTATGTTATCTGGTTTTTGATGCGTCGGTCAGTGTTGTATTGTGCTGTAGGGCAATAACTGATGTCTTTCTTTTTGTCTCTCTCCAGCTGTTTTAAGTTCACTCAGACTGCTCTGCACCTCCACCTCAATACTGACAGACACCAGTCTGCTTCCTGAACAGGCTGTCAGGGCCGTCACTTATGGAAGTTCCTCCCACAGCTACAACCAATGACAGCATACCAATGCCAATCATATCTGTCCAATAACCGCAACTAGTGTCAGTGTACAGCCAAACACATCGCCTTTCCTGCAGCTACAACCAATGAGAATGTACTTACTCACCTCTGCAGCCAATTATATTGTCTTTCCTAGGTTTTTCACCTGGGTTACAAAATCAATACTTGCCAAATGTGGAAACTCATCAGTTAGCTGGTAACTGAGCATTGCAGCATGATACATAGTGTATATCAAATATTAAGAGTGCAGATGTATGTGGCGTGCGTAATTCAAAAACAGAATATAACCAATAACAGTGTTCTCAGATCAGTAGCGATGACGTGATTATATCACGTCAGACACAGACAGAGCACTGTTTTAGTTGTTCAGTTTAGTTGTTAATTGTTTAGCTGCAGTTGGATCTAGTTTTTAACCTTTAGTCATATTTATGTGATAGTCAGTAGAGGAATGTGTGTTGGCATGAGCCAATCAGAAATTGTGTCACCTGCACATGAGCACCACAGCTCAGTATGTTAGAACTAACTGCTGTGGTTCAGTTTAGTCAAGTTAACATGGTAACTAAGTAAAATCTTAGTTTAGTAAAGGAAACAGTTGTTTATATTTCATATCTACTTTAAATACTGTCACAGCGTGTGTCCGACAGAGGCTCAGCTTTTTGTTTAAATGTTGTTTCATAATTCCTATGAAAACGTCAGTAAATCATGGTGTGATACACTGAGACTTCAATCTATAATGTTCTGTGTTTTACATTACATATCATTTCAGATTTGCAGTGTAAAACTAAAATAAAAATAATTACCGGACTGCTTTTCTACATGTACTTTTTCATATATTATAAAAACATCATTTTAACCATTACTTTGATGATGTATTACAGAAAACTACATATTTGCTTTTAATGGCAACAATTATATTGATTGTTAATATTGGTGTTTTTAATTTTGTTTATGGAATACTATTATTTTATTAAACAGAAACGTTTCTGTGGCGGTACCTCACTAGATGGCGCTAGACAGTTTATCCTCGCCTCAGTTTGTATGTATGTAACAGTGGTTGTTCTGTGGGGTGTTTGTTGCTCCCCTTCGTGTGCTTGTTGTTTTGGGTCTCTGTGATTAATAACAGGCTGATAAGCTGTAGGGGAGTCATTTGCCTGCACTCAGCTCAGTGTTGCAGCACCGCGGCGCTGCTCCTCCTGGCCGCCGGAGGGCGCTGTGACCGCCTCTCAGCGCTCAGATCGTCCCGAGTGCGGCTGCCTCTGTCCAGCACTTCAGCGTTCAGCACCGCGGGCGGAGGAACAGCTCCAGATCCTCCACATACACGTACAAAAACACATCAAAACCGCTTCAACACAACCTGCTCCGCGTCCACACCGACACCCGGTAAGATTATTCACCGATCCTTATCCAACACACCGCAGATCACAGCTACAATAACAATAACGCGACGCTGTCTGAGGCGACGACGCGACGGCGCAGAAATCTCCTAATGTGATTAAACGCGATTATAGGACAGAATCAGTGTTTCTGTTTCCCTTCAGTCCGTGTGTGTGTGTTTATATGTCGATCATTATTTTATTTTATTATGAGACTGATCTGCTGCAGATGGCCGCGGTTGTGATGTTTGATTGATCGATCGTTTCTGCGTGTTTGAATCGTGAATCATGGGCTCGTCTGACTGTAGTTTTATTTATTTGTGAATTAAATATCTCTTTTATGCATTTTGTACGATTTAAATGATATTTCTGAGCGATGTACCTGAAATTATAAACGGACAATGGTCAAATAACGCGTTCGGTTATCAACGCTAGTTTTAGTCAGCCAGAGAAAAAACGATACACAGAAATCATCAGATTTTAATTCAAGTCATTGTTCTTTTTATTATTTGATTTATTTATTACTCATATTAATAAAGTTAATCATACAAATATTGTTATTTCAATATCAATTTAAATATCATTACTGTGAGTCTGTCAAATGCCTTAATGTAAACCAGTTAACCCAATATATTTTAAAAATTACGTGGATCGCACTTTTTATTGCAGGATTCGTGTTACTCTATAATTATATACGTAAGAAAACTACATGCAGCTTACAAATGCATTTGCAGTGTTTCATGGCTGTTGATACATTCTTGTTGTATTATTTATATTAACAAGTCATATTTGTAACGTAGACACTAAAACCTGTTTGTTATGCGTTGCTTGGCACTTCAATATCATACGTGTGTGTGTGGAAACTGGAGAGGCGAGATTTATCTGTGGCTCTCTGAGGGGCTGCGTTTCATTCACTCTTACATGAGAGCCGTACACTCACTTTCTCTCTGGGGTCACTGGTTGATCAGGAAGAACCTTGTACTCACAGAGGAGGAGAGTTCGTCATCTGCAGCTGCTTGTCAATAATATCCAGAGGCAGATCTGATCTGTGTATCCCTTGCAATGCGTTTCATTTCACATATTTTCAGACAGCTGAAGAACAAGAATTTATATGAAACATTAATGTAAAGAGTTCTATAGATCAAGGAGATGAAACATCACATTGTACCTGAGGAGTTAAAAGTATTAGTGAAGTCTTATCATTTCTTAAGTAATCATTTCTTATAATTACTTAAGTATCTAACATTTTTTAGGTTGTAGAAACGTTTCTCTAGCATTTTCATCAAGTAACAAAAAGGTGAAAATGTTATTTTGAGTGTAAATGTTCAAAACATCCAGTTTTTTAGATGTTATATTAATGTTATTCATCAGTTATATGAAGATATTGATTTTTTTTATTCTGTAACATTTTTAAAATGTTCCACTAACAATTTAGGAATAATATTTTTGAGCACTGCACCAACGTTACTGCAAGATCATCTGATAAGTTGGAGAGAACTTTTAGAGAATCTCAGCCAATGTTGTGAGAACGTTCCCTGTTAGCTGAGTAATACTATCCTCCTTCCTGTAATATTTAATATTTATATTTAATAATTAAAATATTTAGAACCTGTCAACATGTCATGACATGTCAACACTAACAGATTTGAGCTTTGTCTAGGTATGTTCAAAAACACTGTACACATGAATACCTAAGACAGTAAGGGGCGGGGCTAATGAAATCACCCGGGTATGGGCGGAGCTTTTGATGCTGCTTTGAATCAAGATGCCCTGAAGTTTATCTCAGTCTCACCCCATTTTCCTCTGTTCTCTGATCTAATCTGTCTTCCTGCTGTCCTAATTCTCTCTTTCCTCGTTCCTCTGAAGGACACACAACCTCGGGGGGCTGCTTAACGTGTGTGTGTGTGTGTGTAAGTTCCATCATATTTCTGTCCTCTAACTGCATATTGGAGTGTGTTTAAATGCTAAATAGAGATTTTGACTCTCAGCTGGTTTCTTCTTCCCCCTCACTCTCTCTCACTGTCTCTCTTTTTCACTCTCTCTCTTTCTCTCTCTCTCTCTCTCCCTCTCTTCTGCATTTGTATTATTTCATGAAGATATTATTCATCATGTGCATTAAGCTGTTTTCTTGTGGGATCATTAGCTGCTCCTCACCATGTAGCTACTTTCAGTGTTTACATTGGCCCATTATTGTCTTGATGTAGATAACACACAGTTTTCCTCTGTGTGTTGGACCTTCTGTCCATTACAGCAGTGCATTGGGGGATATTGCCAAAGTGTGTCATGTCTCATGTTATCAAAAGATGTTCCTACAGTAACGTTAGTACAACGTTTAGGGACATCTTGTTAATTCATTGTGTTTTGTGACTAAATCAGTATAAACTGATTCAATGAAATAATCTGACTGAAAGACTGATTCCATGATGCTGTGGATGTTGTGCTTGGTCATCTGTGACTCTGTGTTTGACTGCTCTGGTCTGTGGTGGATGTAGGAAGCAGATGAAAAGGCATTATTAATAGAGAAGATGAAATAGTGGCGTGAAGATGGAGAAAGTGTGTTTGAAAATGTGGTGCTCATACATTTATCTGCGGGGACAGCAGGGAACTCCTGTCAGAGACTTCTGAGTGTGTGTGTGTGTTTGAAACACATCTCAAGGGACCCTTTCATTCTCTGTCTTATTTATTCTGTTTGGCTCACTTCAGACTGACTTTCATGTCCAGAAAGTTGTTGAGAAATATTTGAGATGAGTTCATATTCAGATCTCACACTTTATTAATGGAGTCTTTCCCTCAGGACAAAAAGCGATTCGTTTTAAATGTAATCTCACTGAGAGAGCAGAGAGATTCCATTGCTGATTTACTTGTATGTTTGTGTGTGTGTGTCTGTGTCTTTGCAGTGTGTACAGTGTGTACTCATCTTATAAATAATAGAGAAGTGTGTCTGTCCGCACACACACACACACACACACACAGATCAGGTGGCTACCTCAGGTTTCCAGGTACAATTGTCACGGAGGCCAGACAAGAAGTGGTCGATCGAGAAGTGGTCCCCGTGTAGCGTGACAGAGAACCCAAACGCGGATGCACACGAGTGAGCAGGTTAGCCACGCAGTTAATCTGAGAACGCTCCGTCTAAGGAGTAGAGATTTCCCGCGTTCTCATACACACACTGGAAGAGTATATAAACGTCCGCTAAGCGGTACTCACGTGAGTTGATACGAAGAGGAGAATAGCGACCAACAGAGAGTAGCACCATGAACTCAATGTCCGGTGCTAAACTGAACCTTACTTCCTGTTTATATACCCGCGGAGATTACTTCCGGGACCTCGTGACCTCACGTGACTCGGTGCGTGTGACAACAATAGGATCTGTTGTAGCCATCTAATATCAGCACAGTCATATTCTGATCATCATCATACAACACACACTGACTCTGTTTCAGATGTGGTGAACTGACTCCTGACCACAAGGCAAAGGTAAAAACAGCTTATTTTCAGCAACATTTGGGATTGCATCATATTTATCCATCCTTGATGAAGCCAAAAAGGGTTACTTATAAATATCTGCAATTCATTCATTGTATTCATTATTAGTTTGAATGCTTGAATGCAATGGGTCCTGAAGTAACACACACACACACACACACATATTGGGTTTTTATGTTTGTTCCATAGACGTAAAAAAGGATAATTCTGTATCATTTATAAGCTTGTTTCCTCATGAGGTGGAAAATATCAAAATGTACAGATATTTCTATACCTGTGGGGACATTTGGCCCTCATAATGTAGTAAATACTTGGACCACACACACACACACACACACAGAATGCAGTGCTTTGACTGACAGCTTGAGATTAACAGCGTTTCTGACCTTTCCTCTCCTCTCTCTGGAGATTTTTCTGCTTTTTTACAAAGTAAACACACACACACACACACACACACACACACACATCTGCTGTTTTTACCTCACAGATGGCAGAACAACAGATCCGTCTGTAATGCATCAGCTCTCAGTGTATACAATAAACTCACAGTATTCCGTCAGTAGTCAATGACGTGCACACATACCTCTATATAATGTATGTACAATGTATAATGTTATAAGAAAAAGACGCATCTCAAAATGTTCAAAACAACAGACAAACAGTGACTCTCTTGTGTTTTTATTCTCTGTATTAGAATCCTGAAATGTGGTTAAAGACAAATGAGAAACCAGGAAATTTAAATGTTTTTACATTATTTTGTAATTTGTAAAACCGCTTCTGTTATAAATATGTTTAATGTGTCAGGATTATTGATTTGTTTATCTTATGAGGTTTTCAAGCTTCGGTATGTTTCATCACACTGATTTAAATGACGTTTACACACGGCATGTTCTTGCATTCAGAAACAGTCACAGCAGAATAATTATTAACATTAATGTTTAATAGAAAAAAGAAAAGCTTTACATACTGTTTAAACTCATATTTTGCTCTGTGGTTTTACTATAATGTTGATTTTTTTTTTAGCTGTTACCAAACACAGTGCATAACATCTTCTCCATCTTACCTTGGTTTGGTTCTTCTGTCTTAAACCAGCAGAGAAGCTGTGAAGAACATTCAAGGTCAAGCACTGCAGGTCTCCTCCTCATGGTGTTCTCTGTGATGTATTCAGAGGCAGTCAGCACATCTCTTCAAGTGTACTGCAGTGTATGATTGTGTACACTGTGGAGACAGAGAGAATCACAGCAGCTATTTGTCTCTGACTGAGTCTGTGGCTGCATGCTTAACTTTTTAACCTGACAGGTGTTAAAATCGTTTGTAGGTTAATTTTGCTGCTAACACTGTAGCATTGTGGTGCTAGCAAAACATTGAGAAGCTTGACTAGCCTAACAAATCAACATTACTTATTATCATTATCATCATTATATGTCATATTAAAGTTTCAGATAGGCTAATAATAGCAAGCTAGCTTTGAAAAGTGCTGTAGAAAGTGAATTTCAAAGTTCTGTCACTTTACCTTTTTTGGATTGTACAACCCTTACAAAAGAGAAGTGAAAATAGACGAGCTTCTGCAGCCATATGCGAGCGATGCAGAAGAGACAGTCTGACCTTTAGCATGCAGTGCAGCATGTTCTGAAGAGCTGCAGGGAGCAGAAACGCATGTCTGATGAACAGAACCTCGCTGTCCCTTATTTTTTTATACAGCCTGTTCTGCATGAGACTGATGGAGATGTGATTCATAATTCACTCACAGCTCACATGTAGGAAATGCACGTTCATGCATGGGTGCTCCCTTATGCAACAGTCTGGATGTGATGGGCCTTGTGTGTGTATGTTTAATATCTCAGCCAAGGGTGACAGGTTTAAATTTGAAGAGATACATTTTAATCAAATGCTAACTAAACTAGAAAAAAACTATTATTGAATTTACCTTTTTTGTTATATTTCATCTAAAATATCTAAATATTTTGTTGTGAAAATGATGCAGCATAGAAACTGTATAAAATATTTTAGAATGACGTCAGTTACATGAAATGTTGAATGTAATGTAATGCTGTGTTGTAATGTTAAATAAGCATGACACCTGTTCAAAACGGTTGCTTGTGACTGGTTTAGGTTAGTAGTGTGGTTAAGTTCTTCTCCAGCTCTGCAGGCTGAGTTATAGTTCTGTAGTTCATTTATATTCTGCAAGCCGGCTACCACCTGCATCAATTAAACCACAGAAAGTGTGTGAGGGCAGTGATGTGTGTGAGACAGAACCGAGCAGATTTAGCTGCACAATATGAAGGAAATTTCATGGCTGATGTTCTTTCTGTCCCTCCAGAGACCTTACACAACCAGACAGCCATCCTGAAAAACCAGGGAAGAAGAACAGACAGAGGCTGCAGTGACACAGATCCAGTAGATTTACTAGAGTAAAAGAAAAATGTAGAAAACAGTAATTGTATTTAGTCCAGCTTAAGACGCAAAGAATTGATCTGAATCTATAAAGTGCCTGTGCAAAATTGGCTGCTGCTGAAATACTGGTGCCAGATGTTTGCCAGGGTGTTGCTATGTAGTTGCTAAGGTGTTTTGGTTAGTGATTAGTGCATTGCTAAGAGGAAGTTTCTTACTGGTCCAATGCAAGTGTATGAGATTTCTCCTTTAAATATAACCAAAGGTTACAGTAATTGTGGCAAACACTAGCAGTTTCAGGAGAAGGTCTCAAACACACAGACATGTGCCTGATGTCTCACACACACACTGTATGCTGAGATATGTAGGTCAGGTGGTTATTACTGAAGGAAAGACCTGGCTGGTTAATGCTGTATGTGAAGGGCAACAGCCCTGTCCCAGTGGCACAGTTCGATTGGCTGCCTGCTTGACTTACCTTTTCTCTGGTGACTGAGAGAAGCACAGGGCAGAATTCCCAAAAGATCCCGTCTAAAACAGATGGATTGTCTGTAGATGTAATTAGACTCTAGCTACATTTAAAGTTGCAGGTTACAACTGAAGTCTCTAATATACTATATGGTTATAGACTTTATGCAACACATACAACACACACACACTCAGTCTGATCTGTAACCTCTACAGCACACACACACACACACACACAGTCTGATCTCTAACCTCTTAGTCACACACTCAGTCTGATCTCTAACCTCTACAAGCACACATGCACTTAGTCTGATCTTTAATCTCTACAGCACACACACACACACACACACACACAGTCTGATCTCTAACCTCTACAAGCACACATGCACTTAGTCTGATCTGTAACCTCTACACCACACACACACACAATCTGATCTGTAACCTCTACAGCGCACACACACACACACAGTCTAATCTGTAACCTCTACAGCACACACACACACAGTCTGATCTGTAACCTCTCAGTCACACACACACAGTCTGATCTGTAACCTCTACAGCACACACACACTCAGTCTGATCTGTAACCTCTCAGTCACACACACACACAGTCTGATCTGTAACCTCTACAGCACACACACACAGTCTGATCTGTAACCTGTACAGCACACACACACACAGTCTGATCTGTAACCTGTACAGCACACACACACACAGTCTGATCTGTAACCTCTACAGCACACACACACACAGTCTGATCTGTAACCTGTACAGCACACACACACACACACACAGTCTGATCTATAACCTCTACAGCACACACACACACAGTCTGATCTTTAACCTCTACAGCACACACACACACACACACAGTCTGATCTGTAACCTCTACAGCACACACACATTTCTATCTGTCATCTTCCATCATTATTAATCATTCATAATGAATGACTGAAATGTCATCGACATCATTTTCTTTATAATACACAGTGTGGTAAAATGAATATGTTGGGTTATAGGGTCCTGGAACAACACAAGTGGTTGCCAGGGTGTTTTGGTTGCTATGGCATTGCTATGCAGTTGCTAGGGTGTTCTGGGTGGTTGCTTAAATCAAAAGGATGAAGACAGTCTGTTTTCTAAATATAACTACTGTCTGTCCATCAGTGTTTGAATGCACTTAAACGAGCTGCAAAGAGAGAAATTGTTATTGCAGGGGTTCATTTAAATGAATTATTGTAAGCATGAGCAATAATTATTTTATTGTAACACACACATATTAGACTGCATCATGTCTTTTGTGACATTCGGTTTATTTTTATGCATTAGTCAGTCATCTCTCGTCTCTCTCTCTAGGGAATGTGACTGTATTCTCTCATCTTCTCTCTCTGCTTTTGTTTTGCCCGTCACTTCTAAAGGCTTCGAGGTGTCTTGACCACCTCTGAGCTGGTAAGAGGTGGCAGCTTCTCTCTGGGGATTGACAAGACCTGATTTTAATAACCTTCTTCCAACATCTTGACCTACGGGTTGTGCTGCAGATTGAAATGTTGTTGTTCCTACAGCTGTTTTCACTCTGATGTGCTTTCACTATAAGAGCCAAACTCAGACCTGTGAAAACAAGCCAACTGCCGATTGCATTCACATTGGCATTAGAATTAGACTTTCAGAATGTTGACTAATGTTCTCGAAATGTTCTCTCAAAAATGTTCTTGACATAACGTTACTAGAACAGTTTTATCAACATTGTGTTAGATGTTAGAAAAATGTTAGCATAAAAAAATATTCTTGCATTGTTAGTGGAATGTTTTAAATAAAATATTTAAAAATAGGACATTTTGAATAGTCCTGAAACATTCAAAATATTTTTTTTATGTTTTTGTTACTTAAAATACTGTTAATGCAGCTGATATCACAGGAGGGAGAAACTGTGTATGATGATAATGTTTAAACTGAGGCAGCAGCTGGAGCAGTTTTATTGATCTGATGAGTTTTGTGGTTTTGATCTGAGAGGTGACGGATGTCGTCGCTGGTTTTTATAGGGCAGCAGTAAAGTTAGTTGATTATGACGGATGCCAGCAGTTACTCAGCTAACAGAGAACATTCTCACAACAGAGGCTAGAGGTCTCTAAAGGTTCTCTCAAGGTTATCAGAAAGTTTTTGTATTAACGTTAGTAAAACGTTTTTAATATTCTATAGCCATATAAAAATGTTATCCTTAAGTAATTAGTGGAACGTTTTAAAAACTTTACACAATTAAAATATGTTTGAATAACATTCTTATATGCAAGCAGTAATGTTAATACTTGACGTTTTGAACATTCCTCGAACTGTCTAAAGACCACCTGCTCTCTCTCGTTCTGTGCGTCTCTACACGTCTCTACACTGGATCACACCAGATATAATAAACAGCTGATACAAGCAGGCCGAGCTGCTGTTGTCAGGCTTTTAAACACAATCTTACCAGCATCATAACATGACAGCACTGAGATTATGAAACACAGAGCCCAGAATAAACATCCAGGAAGACGATGGGGGCGGGGTCAGGATGTTTAAGAGAGTTTATTTGCTGTTCTAGGCTGAGTGGGCGGAGTCAGCCTTACCTCTGTGGCATATATTTATATGTCACATATATAACGGGCAACATCACCCTGTTTATTCTCCTAATACATGTTTCAAGTTTTACTGAGCTCTGTTCATCTGTGGATGGATGGATATTGGTAATGTTAACCAGCAGTCAGTAGTTGTTAGTTAGTGTTGAATGTTACTGTGCACAGTGTTTCAAAGCAAATCTGCATTCTGCTTAACGGACCTACAGTTTTCAGTTCACTTTCACTTTGTCCTTTAAAGCATCTGCCGCTCTCTCTCTCTCTCTCTCACACACACACACACACACATACATGCATCACGGATCACAGGGTCAGACAGATTCTGCTGGAAATAAGCTGTCAACAGCTTTCACCTGTCTAGTGATGGATGTCTCTATCTGTTTCTCTCTCTCCCTCCTCATTTCACATGCCATATTGTCTCTCCTCACCTGTCTCTCTTCATCATCTTTTATTATCACTCTATCTCTCATTATTTCCTCTAACTGGACTGTATTCTTCAATATGTGCTTTATGCCTACTACAGCACACTGGTGGAAAACAGCAGATTTAGAACATTGTGTGTATGATGTCAAATTGCATTTGCATGTGTGTTGCATGTGATTTCAGAGTGTTGCGTGTGATGTCAGAGTGTTGTGTGTGATGTCAAAGTGTTGCATGTGATTTCAGAGTGTTGCGTGTGATGTCAGAGTGTTGTGGGTGATGTCGGGGTGTTGTGTGTGATGTCAGAGTGTCATATGTCACTCGTGTGAAGCACATATATAAAGGCCATATTGAACATGC